>CAJQUN010000593.1:0-297975 GCA_907163345.1 Haberlea rhodopensis | reverse complement strand
AAGAATTCGATCTAAATGGGAAAACATTAGACTGTTCGTTGTAGTCGTTGTAACCAACATGGCACAATAAAAAACCTTGGAAAGAGCCTATTTGCTGATTTTCGAAAAAAAAGAAAAAATTTATGCAAATGTATTTTTTAACAAATGATTGTGTATGAGTTATAAATGTAATTTTTTAGTGAGCTATTAATTTTTCATGTACCAGTTATAATAGACTGCAACCAGGCGTATTATAAATACAATATTTATTTTAACATGCAAAAGTTATAATTTAAGGCAATAGTTATAATTTACATTCACCAGTTATGATTTACATGCACCCGTTATGATTTTACATGCACCACTATCATTTACATGCACCATTATTATTTACATTCACCAGTTATAATTTATATGCAACAGTTATAACTTCATGCACCAGTTTATGATTTACATGTATCAGTTATGATTTACATGCACCAGTTAGTTACATGCACCAGTTATAAAACTAACATTCACCAGTTATAACTAACATGCAGCAGTTATGATTTACATGCACCAGTATGATTTACATGCACCAGTTATGATTTAAATGCACCAGTTATAATTACATGCAACAGTTATTATTTACATGCACCAGTTATAAATACATGCAAAATTATTATTTACATGCACCAGTTATGATTTACATGCCCCAGTTGTCATTTACATGCACCAGTTATAATTTACATGCACCATTTATGATTTACATGCACCAGTTATGATTTACATGTACCAGTTATATTTTAATGCACAGTTATAACTACATGCACCAATTATAATTTACATCACCAGTTATGATTTTCAGCAACATCATATTTTCATGCACCAGTTATAACTAACATGCACCAGTTATGATTTACATGCACCAGCTATATTTTACATGCACCAGTTATCATTTTCATGCACGAGTTATAATTTACATGCACCATTATATTTACATGCACCATTTATTGATTTATATCACCATTTATGATTTTCATGCACCAGTTGTAATTACATGAAACAATTAAAATTAGATGCACTAGTTATCATTTATCTATGCACCAATTATTATTACATGCCCACGTTATATTTTACATGCAGCAGTTATCATTTTTATGCACCAGTTATAATTTACATTCCAGCATTATGATTTACATTCACCAGTTGTAATTACATGCAATAATTAAAATTAGATGCACCAGTTATCATTTATATGCACAAGTTATTATTTACATGCACCAGTTATAACTAACATACACCAGTTATGATTTACATGCACCAGTTTATTTTAATGCACCAGTTATCATTTACATGCACCAGTTATAATTTACATGCACTAGTTATCATTTACATGCACCAGTTATAATTTACATGCAATAGTTATTATGTACATTCACCAGTTATAACTACATGCAAAAGTTATGATTTACATGCACCAGTTATATTTTAAGGCACCAGTTATAATAACACGCGCCAGTTATAATTTACATGCACCGGTTATCAATTTTATGCACCAGTTATGATTTACATGCACCAGTTATAACGAACATGCACCAGTTATGATTTACATGCACTAGTTATAACGAACATGCACCAGTTATAATTTACATGCACCAGTTATAACTACATGCACCAGTTTTGATTTACATGCACCAGTTATGATTTTCAGGCACAGTTATATTTACATGCACCAGTATAACTAACATGAACCAGTTATGATTTACATGCACCAGTTATGATTTACATGCACCAGTTATCTTATTCATGCACCAGTTATAATTTACATGCACCAGTTATAATTTACATGCACCAGTTATGATTACATGCACCAGTTGTAATTACATGCAACAATTAAAATTAGATGCACCAGTAATGATTTACATGCACCAGTTATAACTAGGGTGGGTGCAATCGGTCGGTTCGGTTAATAAAGAACCGAACTTTGCTATAACCGATAACCGAACTTATGTTTCATATAACCGAACCGAACTTTTTTTCATAATAACCGATGTAACCGAAACCGATAAAATATCGGTTATATCGGTTGATGACCGATATAACCGAACTTTTCTCTAAAAAAAATTCAGCGGAGATCGAGTAGACGGCTTCACCTATTCTGCGCTTCATGTCCACCGATCCTTCATTATACTTTCAAGTTTCAATTATGAGATAGGGTTGAATGGGTTATGGACTTATGAGAGTATAACTTTTGGAAGGCTAATAGTATCATCAAGCATTTCAATAAGGCTAATCCAAATTTTATAAACAAGCCCAGTAGCATGGATGGTGGCCCAAATCCAATTTTTTAATTTAAACAATCCTAATCGGTTTATTCGGTTAACCGAACGTTTAAAAACTAAAACCGTAACCGAAACCGATTTAACCCATTTAAACCGATGTTTTTTAAAAAAATAACCGAACGAAACTACCGAACTAACCGAACCGAACTTTCAAAATTATTCGTTCGGTTAAAAGTTCGTTTAAAATAACCACCGACCGTTTGCTCACCCCTAGTTATAACTACATGCACCAGTTAAATTAGATGCATCAGTTATGATTTACATGCACCAGTTACATTTACATGCACCAGTTACAATTTACATGCACTAGTGATAATTTACATGCACCAGTTATGATTTACACGACCAGTCGAAATTTACAAGCACCAGTAATAATTTACATGCACCATTTACAATTAGATGCACCAGTTATAATTTAAATGCACCAGGTGTTTTTTTTTTCAACTGTATTTCATCTATTATTTTACACAGGCTAAAGCTTCTTTTATCATTTTTGTAATAATTTTGAATCATGAATAATCATCTTCGCCATCTTTACCCTGTAATCTGTATTGTAGTCCACACTACAATGCTTTGGCACCGGCTGTCCTCTCATAATCTTTTCCATGTTCATGCAAACGAAGACACCACAGTCGACGGACCCAGATTTCTGTTGTGCAGCTTCTATATTGACTCAATTTGAAATATTTTTTCACTAGGAGTATATTGTATACCATTTGATATAGGGTCATCCTCAATCACTCTATGCATAGCTTCTTCGACATATTCTTTCTGTAAATTGGGTACGAGTTCAAATTCTTTTGTCAGCATACTTATAATAATTTAGAAAATAACTCTTAAAATGTAACGCAAATTACTAGTATTTTGGCCTTCTCGAAGTAGTGATCAGTTTCTTCTTCTTCCTGCGTGGCCTATTGAGTTGTAGTGTGTCCACTTCTTCGATTCTTGCAAGTCAAATACGAGCATGTCCAATGGTAGCCAGTAGTCACCGATGGATCCTCATGGCCACATGTGTTTATAGGAAAAATAAGGAATCTATATATTCCATGGCTTGGGCAATCTTTCCATTTATTTGGTGTTTTGCTGCCTCTTCGCAATATATCTCTCGTGATCTTTCCTTGCAACGTAATGCTGTCAAGCAGCACGAAGAAATTTAATAAACATGATTTTTATAAGAAATTAAAATTAATAACTTGTGTTTTATTACCCAAGACAAGCAATCAAAACGTAGTAAGTCTTCCTTTGCCCTAATTTCTCAATCTGCCTATCAATAAGGATGCTCCAGCAGTCAACAATCTGAAAGGTGTGATCAGACATTTTGCAATGAGTTAATTGAATATCAAGAAAATAGACAAGTGAACAATTCTTTTGATAACCGTTTACATCGTTAGGAATTGAAAGTCCGTTAAGTATGGCTCCAATATATTTAACAGGTATTTGTTTTGCTGCCATATCGTCTCGCCAAATCACTCCCCTGCACACAATGATAAATTGCAACATTTATTTGTTTCATCATCTAGTTGAATTAATTTACTTTTTTTTAAAATAAAACAAGTCATACCATTGTCCATGATCATTGTTGAATTTCAGTAACCAATCTTGTTCTCCTTTGGTCAACCGTTTGAAGATGACATTTCGTGGTTTGAACTTGAAAGGCTCGTCATCCTTATTGTCTTTAACGCATGTTGCAACTCAAAATTCAACTCAAATTACATCTTACTGGCTTTTGGGTTGATCTTTTTCTTTTACAGTAGAGCTTTTTTGTTTGTTGACCTCCTAGCCCTTTTTCAAGGAGGGGTACGTATGGTCGCTATCTTTATGGGCCATTCGGTCCAATCTGTTCTTAATTCTTTTCACCATTGATGTCTGTGCCTCGTTTAATTTCATGAGTTCTACATTTTCTTCGCTCAACATCATTGCAGCTGTTTTTGTGCTGCTCAAGTCGTTGTCAACTGCTTCCTTATCCTTTTTTAAATTTCGATTCGAGCATGTAGCTGTGCAACGATGTTGTCGAGCTCCTCCTTTTTTTTCAGAACTTCGTTATTTCTGGCATGCAATTCTTTCAGCTCTTCTTCTTTCAACATGATAATTGTTCTTGCTTCTTCCAGCTGTGTTCTTAATTCTGCATTGTCGAGCCACTGGACATCGTGCTCAGAAACAAATGAGTCAAATTTCACCTGCAACTCTTTTAACTCTCATTTTCCCTTCTCATAAGTTCCTGCTTTGTTTCTTGGAGTTGGGTGGCCAATTCCGCGGATTGTATAAAATCTGGATTTTGAGTTGAATCCATTGGTTCTTCACTTGCCATTTCACATCTTCATGAAATTCATCTCCTTCTCCATCAGTAGCAAACAAAAATTCCTCACCATAGCTTTTGTCAGCAACATTAAAGAGTTGCGTCTCCATCTCGTTATGAACAAACACTTCAACCAACATATCCTCATTGGACATGTCAACATCATCATATAAATTTTCACAACGGGAATGTTCAGAAAGATCAAGCAGTACCTCAGCAATTGTTGCATCAGGGAAATATGCAACTTCTTCTTCTTCTTCTTCTATATTCTCTTTTGTCAAATTCGGGTTCTTCATTAAGACTTACAGCTCGATGTTCTTGTCGTTCTGCCACATATGGTTCTTTATTTTCAATATCTTGTTGCAGGAGTTCAGCTTCCTCAGTTGTCAGTGGTAAAGAGCTTTCCAATATCTGGTGCACCAGTTATATTTTCAAGCACCAATTACAAATTTCATGCACAAGCTGTATATCATGCAACAGTTATCTTTAATGCACCAGTTATGATTATGATGCACCAGTTATAATTGTATGCACCAGTTATAATTGTATGCACCAGTTATGATTTACATGCACCAGTTATGATTTTAAATGCACCAGTTATAATTTACATGCACCAGTTATAATTTACATGCACCAGTTATGATTTGAACCAATTATGATTTACATGCACCAGTAATGATTTACATGCACCAGTTAACATTTACATGCACCAGTTATCATTTACATGCATCAGTTATGATTTACATGCACCAGTTATGATTTACATGCACCAGTTTATGATTTTGAACCAATTATGATTTTACATGCACCAGTAATGATTTACATGCACCAGTTAACATTTACATGCACCAGTTATCATTTACATGCATCAGTTATGATTTACATGCACCAGTAATGATTTTGCACCAGTTATCACTTACATGCACCAGTTATGATTTACATGCACCAGTTATGAATTTGAACCAGTTATCACTTACAGGCACCAGTTATCATTTACATGCATCATTTATGAATTACATGCACCAGTTATGATTTACATGCACCAGTTATAATATACATGCACCAGTTATCATTACATGCACCAGTTATGATTTACACACGCCATTAAATGCACCAATTATGATTTACATGCACCAGTTATGATTTTAATGCACCAGTTATAATTTACATGCACCAGTTATATTTACATGCACCAGTTATGATTTACATGCACCAGTTATGATTTTGAACCAGTTATGATTTACATGCACCAGTAATGATTTACATGCACCAGTTAAGATTTACATGCACCAGTTATCATGTACATGCATCAGTTATGATTTACATGCACCAGTTATGATTTACATGCACAGATATATAATTTACATGCACCAGTTATAATTTACATGCACCAGTAATAATTTAGATGCACCAGTTATGATTTACATGCATCAGTAATGATTTACATGCACCAGTTATAATTTACATGCACCAGTTATGATTTTGAACCAGTTATCACTTACATGCACCAGTTATGATTTACATGCACCAGTTATGATTTACATGCACCCAGTTATGAATTTGAACCAGTAACCGAGATAAGTGATCAGCTACTTGGTTTTCACTGCCCTTTTTATCCAAGATCTCGAAATCAAACTCTTGTAGCAACAAGATCCATCTAATCAACCGGGTTTTGCATCCTTCTTGGCAAAAAGATAACGAATCGCTGCATGATCTGTGTAAACTATGACCTTTGTCCCGATCAGATATGCTCTAAATTTGTCGAATGCATACACCACAGCTAGCTCTTTCTTTCTCGGTGGTCGTGTAATTCTGTTGGGCTCCATCAAGAGTTCTACTTGCATAGTAGATCGCCCTAAAAATCTTGTCTCTCTTTTGCCCCAAAACTGCTGCTCCACAGCATAGTCGCTGGCATCACACATTAAAACAAATGGCTCCTTCCAATCCGGCACTATGATGATTGGTGCAGATATAAGTGCTTTCTTTAGCCTGTTTAAATGCCTGCAAACACAAATCATCAAAGACAAAAGGTGAGTCCTTTTCTAACAAATTACACAAGGGCTTAGCTATTTTAGAAAAATCTTTAATAAAACGGCGATAAAACCCGGCATGTCCAAGGAAGCTCCTAATAGCCTTCTCATTGTTCGGAGGTGGAAGCTTCTCAATTGCAACCACTTTTGCTCTATCCACTTCAAGTCCTTGAGATGACACCTTATGGCAAGGACAATACCCTCTTGCACCATAAAGTGACATTTCTCCCAATTTAACACGAGGTTCTTTTCTTGGCAGCGCTGTAACACAAGAGATAGGTTATGCAAACAATGATCAAAAGAGGAACCAAATACCGAAAAGTCGTCGATGAAGACTTCAAGGATCTCCTCCCACCATATCTGAAAATATCGCCATCATGCACCGTTGAAAAGTAGCAGGTGCGTTGCACAAACCAAAAGGCATTCTTCTAAACGCAAAGGTGCCATATGGACAGGTAAACGTTGTCTTCTCTTGATCCTCGGGGTCTATGGCAATTTGATTATATCCTCAATAGCCATCTAAGAAACAGTAATAACAATAACCCGGCTAACCTGTCAAGGCATCTGATCAATAAATGGAAGAGGGAAGTGGTCCTTCCTTGTGGCCTTGTTGAGTTTCCTATAGTCAATGCAAACTCGCCACCACCCGTCACAGTTCGAGTTGAGATCAACTCATTATTTTCATTTCTTACCACTGTCATCCCATCCTTTCTTTGGCACAACCTGTACTGGGGAAACCCATGCACTATCTGAAATAGCATAAATAATCCCAGCATTTAACATTTAAGCACTTCTGCTTTTACTACCTCCTTCATTGCTGGATTTAACCCGCCTTTGATGATCAATGGAAGGAATGAAGGAATCCTCCATAAGTATTTTATGCATGCACAAAGACGGGGCTAATCCCCTTGATATCAGAAATCGACCAACCCAAAGCAGATTTATAAGTCCTCATACACATAATAATTTATCCTTCTCTAAAGAACAAAGAGATGAAGATATAATTACCACCGGGTATGTCGCCCAAGAATGCATAAGTAAGGTGGGCCGGTAGTTCTTTCAGTTCCGAGCTCGCCTTCGTATCTTCTTTGACTGATGTATCTCGTACATCTTCCTCTTTTCCAGCAGTGTTGCTCTCCTTAGGCAGGCTCTTAAGTGCTTCCACTTGCTCATCAAGATCAGGTCAGTTGCATCCACTTTCATATAGAGTTGACCATGCAATTCTCCAATGGATCCTCCGGTATTGCTCCTACTTTAAAGTTATGCACACATGAGTCATTACATCCAAAAACTTGCAAGTACTTACCTCGTCGGGTCCCTTGAGAGCTTTGTAAATATTGAACATGACTTCTTCTCCTCCAACTCTCAAGGATAATTCTCCTCTTTGGACATCGATAAGTGCCCTGCCTGTTGCTAAGAATGGTCTCCCCCAAAATTAATGGAACATCTCCATCTTCCTCCATGTCTAGAATCACAAAATCTGCAGGGAAAATAAATTGTCCACTTTCACAAGCACATCTTCAATTATCCCTCTAGGATAATGTGAGAGGACCTATCCGCCAATTGCAATGTGATTGTAGTAGGCTTCACTTCACCAAGCCCTAAACTCCTGAAAACAGATAAAGGCATTAAATTAATACTTGCACCTAAATCACATAACGCCCTATTAAATGTAGAACTACCAATAATACAAGGAATAGTAAAACTCCCTGATCTTTCAATTTTTGTGGTAGCTTCTTTTGAAGGATTGCACTGCATTCTTCTGTGAGATTCACGGTTTCAAACTCCTCAAGCTTCCTCTTTCTTGCCATTATATCCTTCATAAACTTTGTATAATTAGGCATTTGTTGCAACGCCTCGGCAAAAGGAATATTTATGTGGATTTTCTTGAAAATCTCCAAGAATTTGGCAAACTGGTCATCTATAGCCTTTTTCCTGAAACGTTGAGGATATGGAAGTGTAGGCTTGTACATAGAAGCTTTTCCGGTAATGTGGTCTGTTGAGTTTGAGTGTCATAAGTTGTATTACGAGTCAGTTGAGGCCAATGATGAAAAATTGAGTTGATTTGTGGAAAATTTTAAAATTTTCATGTTTTCATGTTGCTCTTGAGTTCTCACATATTCTTGCACTAGAACCCATGACCATTTGATTAATCAATGATGATTTGAACGAACACAAAAATGATATAGGCAATTCTTGATAATTTGGGGCCTTGATTCTTTCATAGAAAATTGCCATAGTAGCCCCTTTGAGCTTAAATGGAAAAGAATGAGGATTGAATTGTCTGCAATATCTTTTAGAATCTCATTCAAATTTTCTCTGATATTACCATGGTTTTCAGATGCAACTGAGCACATTGGTCAATCATGTAAGTTATTTGTGAATTGAGAGTAGTATAGAACTTACTATAGTAATCTTTGAGGCGAAATACAGACATATGTGGCTTAGGAATGATTTAGGAGCAATTTTTTTGATCGTTTGAGCCTTTGAAGCCACCAAATGACATCATTTTATCTTTAGTTACCCTTTTGAGCTTATTGAAAATCGAATGGCATGTGCTTAGGCACATAATAACCCCCATTCGGCATCATTTCAAAAATCCCACATTGACCACCTTGCTAAAGCTTATACACTATTGCCTACCCTCAAGGGAGTAAGCTTCTATTGCGCTTTAAAAGTTCAAATAACTCCTACGATCTTAATTGAAAATGAGAAGTGGAGTAACGAAAAAAAAAAAAAAAAAAAAAGAGAAAAATAATGAGGTTGAATAATGATAAGGAGGATGAGAAAGAGGATGAATTGAAATGAAAAGAAAATTGATGAATCATCAATAGAAGGAGTCGAAAGCGGGATGAGAATGCGCAAATTGATTATAATTTCAACTTACTCTCTTGCGTTGAATATCTCTCCTTTTATTGAAGCCATGAGCCAAAGCCTAACGTTACAAGCTTATTAAGACCTATTGACCAAGCCACATTTGTCTAATATACTAGTGGAGAAGGTTATGAATAGTGAACCTATGACACTCGAGAAACACTTGTAATAAACATGGTTTTGACATTCACATATGAGCATCTCATTACCTAGTCTTGATGCATTGTTAGCATTCATCAAAATACACTCTGTTTTTGAACAATGCAATTTGAACCTATGCCTTGCAAAGTCCTATTGATTTGTGTGAGTTAAGATTGCTTCACTGATTACATGGAAATGGTAGCACACACACACGTGAGAATTCTTGAGAAAATGATATGCATGTCTGAATACTTCTGAGGCCTACACAATTGGAATGTTTTACAACTTTGTTTTGTGTGTCTTTTGTGTCAGTTTAGTTTGATTTGTTTTTGTTTTGTTTTTGTGTTGTTTGCTCGGGACTAGCAAAAGTTTAAGTTTAGGGGGTTTGATAAGTGTATTTTATACACTTATATTTCTTCTTGTTTGCATGGTTTAGTGTTAGTTTTCGATCAGAATTACGCTTTTGGTTTTGTTATGTGTTGTTTTGCAGGAATCCAGGTAATTACATGTTTTGTGGACTAAAAGGGTGCAAATGACGGAAGGAACGGATGAATTGAAGTAAATAAATCAACACTTTGAATCAAAGCAACAGGCGTAATTATACCTGTCTTGAGGCGTAACTATGCCTAAGCTACGGCATTTGAGCTTTTAAAAGAATTTCTTGAGGCGTAACTACGCCTGATGTGAGGCGTAACTACGCCTAGCTCACGGCAATTGTGATTTTGAAGAATTTTAAGTGGCGTAATTACGCCACTTTTGAGGCGTAACTGCGCCAGTCACGCGGGAAGCCAGACTTTGGGACACGTCGACAGGCGTAACTACGCCACTTCGGAGGCGTAATTACGCCTGATGAATTTTGGCAATTTTGGAGACTTTCCTTAGTTGATTGCACGGGACTTTTAAAGAGTTTAGAGGAGGATTTTCGAAGGCTATTCAGACTTAGACATATTTTGGGAGTGAAAGAGGCTAGGGTTGAAGAACGGAGAAGAATAACGACGACGGCTCGGAGCAAAAAGTAGAGAATTCATCACGAGACGGCGGCGTTCATCGGAGATCGAAGAATAACGTCCAATTCGTTTTGTATCTCTAAACTTTTATCAATTTTTATGGGTTATTTAAACATGTCTATGTGTTTAAATACTTCTATCATGAGCTAATTTTATTTTCTAGGAGACGATGTAGCTTGTTTTGAAACTACGCTTATTATGAATTGATTGAAGTTTATTTGGATTTCCGTATGGTTTATTTATGTTTTCCTGTTCTTAATGCTTTTAATCTACTGGCCATGGATTGAATGATTCCATATTTGTGATCTATCACTCGGGAGAGGGGGGTTATGAATAGGAAAGAAGGAATTCGTATCGTGGTAGTTATATTGTTCGGAAGGCCTATAACTCCATAGAAGTCGTCATAGGAATTACTGCGCTTTTACAATTGTTTGATAATTAATCTTAGATAGGGATATCAAGATTAATGTTAGATAATTACTTCTGCTTAACACCCGGGAGGGGGAGTAGAAACAAATAAGAATTCTCGGCTAGTAAACTAGGAAATCCATAAAATGGAAATCGAGGAATGATAAGTGTAGTGGATGAACAAGTGAAATCGTACTCCTAGATTCGTCTCCAACTGATTTCTTTTCAACTCAATAATTGATCATCGTTAGTTAATTAATTTTTATTCTTCGCATAACACTCAACTATTCGACTCTCTAAATAAAGCAAAGAGTATTTTAATTCAGTACTTAGATTTAACTATTTAATCAATCTCTGTGGGTTCGACATCTTTCTATATTAAAACTTGACTACCGTGCGCTTGCGGTAAGGGATTTTTCGCAACAATGTCCAAAAACCGCTTCAAATGGTGACATTAAAATCGAAGAATGGAAACTTGTATTATAAGATAATTCCGCCCATATCAAATAAGAACTCCATTTTTCCGGTTGATCACAAACAAAAGAACGTAAGTATTGTTCAAGACAACGATTGAGAACCTCTGTCTGACCATCGGACTGTGGATGATTGGCACTTGACACGTACAAAGATGTTCCACTGAGTTTGAATAGTTCTTGCCAAAATTTACTGAGAAATACTGTATCCCTATCTGAGACGATAGACTTAGGAAATGAGTGGTGTTTCACTACCATATCAGCAAATAAATTCGCAGTAGTAAATGTTGTAAATCCTTCCTTTAACGCCCCAAAATGCGCATATTTAGATAACCGATCCACCACCACAAGGATTACAGAGAAACTGTTTGATTTCGGTAGTCCCGTAATAAAATCCATTGATATATCTTCCCAAACTCTATCTGGAATGGCCAAAGGTTGTAACAATCCAGCAGGTTTTGCAGTACTATATTTAGTTGTAATACACATATTACACTTTGCCACATAATCCTTGACATCCTTGTGCATGTTCTCCCAATAAAAACTAGCTGCTACTCTAGATAAAGTCTTCTTCACACCTGCATGTCCTGCTAGAGGAGTATCATGGAATTCAAAGAGCACTCTAATTTTCAAGGGAGAGTGTGGACTAAGACATAGGCGATTTTGGTAGTAAACCAGGCCATCATGTAAAAGGAACGACTGAGAATTTTTCAAATTGGACTGAACTCTATCCAAAAGCGTTTGATAATATGAGTCAGATTTAACTTCTGCTCGTAATTCCTCAATGATTTGGAAAGAAGGAGACGTAAAAGCTAGAAGGAATAAGGATGGTTGTTCATTGTGTTTATCATCACTAAATTGACGAGAAAGTGCGTCAGCAACCACATAAGATTTTCCTGGTTTATAAAAGATATCGAAGTTATAACCAATAAGCTTGATAACATATTTCTGCTGCTCTGGTGTGTGAATGGACTGAATAAGTATGTAATGCCCGAGATAAATTATAAATATTTAATTGTTGATAATTGCGATGTTTATAATATAATTTCGGAATTCAACTATTGGGAATTTTATTGGGAGCGGAATTGGGATAAATTTGTGTTCGAAAATTTGAGATGCAAATGTTTGAAATTGTGGTTGTGTTGGGGGGCGAAATTATTGCTTGTTTTGGGGCTAATGGTTTTCGAAATTATTTTTTGGTTTGTGGCTGCCCTATATTTCGAAAATATGGGTTATTTTGAGGCTTGTAAAAGATGCTTCTATGATGTTTGATAAAATGTTTGAATGGTGTTCTTGTGTTGGTTAAAAGCCTTACTAATGGTGTGGTGAATAGCTAACATTTATGGCTCATAATTTGAGAGCATTCTAATTGGATTTAAACATTTGTTTTGAAGGATGAAGATTGTTTTATTGTTGTATGTGTGTATATGTTGTGATTTGTAGTTAGATGAAGTATTGTCAATGAAGAATGATAACTTGAATTGGTATAGCGGGTTAAGGCGGTTATGTGACTCACTTTATTGAATGATTAATTGTTAGAAGGGAATTGTTGATTTGTGCATTGGCTAGTATTATTGTTGGTTAAAGAAAGAAAGAAATGAATACTAAAATCATGCATGTAATGTGTTTGTTAATATGCTTAGATGTGACTCAAGTGTGGGTCTAAGCCTTGTGAATGGGTGGTGAAAAGAACTAACTTGACTTGTAGCCATTGTAATATTTTGGTGGATGTTGGGCTATGGTATAAAATGTGTTACCTTTGGAAGCATGTGTAGTGTGTGAATAAATGAGTTAGATACATGGTAGTGTGTGTCATAACATGGATTAAAGATTGTGGTGATGTATATGCTTGAATGGGCATCATATGAGTTTTAAATTAAGAATTATGAAACTCAAATGCATGTTTAATTTGTTTAAGTTGAATTCAATCAAAGGACTTTATATTGTGATTAAGGGAGTTGGACATAAATAGTAGAATATTTTATATCCATGGATTCTTTCTTTCATAGCTTGTTGCTTGAAGCATCTCGGTGTTGGGTTGGGTGTATGTAACATGCTAGTTGTTTAAATTGAGTTTGTTGTTGGGAAGTTGGATTGTGTGAGACTATGTTCATCAAGTATTGATTATGAATTGACCCTTAAACTTTTGAGTTCATGTAGAGCCTTCTTGAGCTCTCGGACAACAGGGAGAGTGACTTGACGGTAAACACAGATTATAAGGTACGTAGTGACGTACGAGCAGGTATACTTATTATAAAGTACTTACACATTCATATATTCATGAATTATTAAATGTCATGATGGAACGTAAGAAATGTATATGTGTGTTGAGTATGACATATGTGGCATGGTGGATACGTATTTGTATGTGATCCGAAAATATGAATATGTATATATGTATGTGTGGTATGAGGGATGCGTAGTTATACGTGATCCGAGTATACAAGCTGGGTATTGATGCTTGGGGCATGATCAATATGAGAAAATGTCGAGAATGAGATAGATTGATAGGCAGGATCATATGCGATATGAAATTGTTTATGATTAAGCATAAATAATAGATTTTGATTGTGGTGAATTTATCGTGTTGAGGAGTATCATGTTTAAATAACGATACTGAACTTGATGTTATGAAAGCATGTGAGTTTGAAATAGGAACAGTGCGTGGAAGCTATACAGATTCAGAACTATACAGGGAGTACATTTGTATAGATTTTCAATAATTGTAAATTATGATGTTATGATCGTATCATGATCTTTATGCATTGTTATGATATGAGTGGTGTGATGTTGGTATGCTCACCCTGTGCGGGGGCTGTTTCTGTTGAAACAGGTATTACAGGTACAAGGTTATTTTGGCGTAGCAAGATCGGGCTTGGTTGGATATATTGCTTCCTGAAGCGTAAAATGAGATTGGGTAAATGGTATACATTATTTATGCTACTAGATGGTTGTCCATTATTGGTTGCTCGCATGTGAGCACTTGGAGTCGTGTATATGGACTGTAATAATGGTGTTGGAAGTCTGCTTCTTATATCTTCTTATTATTGTGTTTTCCCTGGCCGGGAACTTATTTATGGTGATGATTTTGTTTAGTATTGCGTTTTTTCCCTGGCTGTGAGTTATTTTAGTGATGTGCTATATTTTTGGATAGCCTAATTATGGGGAGACTCTGCCCAAATTTTTATAAAAGTCATGGGGCTTATGTGAAGCATGTAATGATTCTTTAAAAGAAAAGAAATTTTTACATACACAAATGACGTCATAATTGCATTAACGTGTTGGAACGTTGGGGTCTTACATTAGTGGTATCAGAGCCAGGTTAGCTCTTTGGGATGTTTAATGGCCTAGGGATGTGTTGATAGACATGTATATCACATACTTTTACGCATGATCGTAGTTTTCTGTCATTATGACATGACACCTGCTATGTGCATTTCATGATATGAAGCAATGAAAATTGGTGTTATTGCTAACCATCGTGATTGCAGGATCGTAGGTGATACGATGAACATACACAATGAGGGGGTATGGTTGAAAAGCCTCGAGTATGGTAACTCGTTTTATTTATATCATTAGCTTGACTATGGTGAAAATGATAATGCCTTTTAAGGTGCGTGATGAATGACATCGCTGACGGTAATTAATGTTGACGATAAGTGGATGTTGTTACTAGTAGAAGGATAAATGTGTTTTATTGAGTTGAGTTTTGTGTACATGTTATGTATATGTATGTGCAGTGCTGAGAAATCTGATTTTGCAGGAGAAATCAGAAAATGAGATATGATATTTGAGGATAGGAAATGGTAGGCAATACTGTGTTGTTGAAGTATGACAACAAATGATATTACAATCGGGTATGTGTATGTCATTTACATGATGGCACAGTTACGTAATGATATACAAGCATGGATGAATATATTTTTTCCACTGTATTATTGAAAAGCGAAGTGTCGCTTAGGTTTAGGTCGCTTTTATGGTTGACCGACGTGTTATTATTATGTGTGGGTCGCCTTCATGTTGAGCGACGTGTTATTATTATATGTGGGTCGCCGTGGGTACGAGCGACGTATTAATATATTTAATGGTCACCGCCTAGTAGCGAGTGATGTGTTTATTTATGGGTCGCCACTAGAGTGTGCGATGTGATTATGTGTGTGTGAATGTACAGAGGGTCACCGCTGAGGCGAGTGATGTGTTTATTTAGAGGTTACCACTAGAGTGTGCGATGTGATCATGTTGTGTGAATGTAGACCATTGAGGCGAGTGATGTGTATATATGATTTGTGGGTCGCCGTTGGTGCGTGCGATGTGTTAATATGGTAAATGGGTCGCCACTGATGAGTGAGCGATGTGATATTGGGTCACCACTGACGAGTGAGTGATGTGGTCGCCGCTGACGAGCGAGCGATGTGATATGGGTCGCCACTGATGAGTGACCAATGTGATATTGGGTCACCACTGACGAGTGAGTGATGTGGTCGCTGCTGATGAGCGAGCGATGTGATACGGGTCGCCACTGAGGAGTGAGCGATGTGATTTGGGTCACCACTGACAAGTGAGTGATGTGGTCGCCGCTGGCAAGCGAGCGACGTGTATATTTCAGGGTCAATGCTAGAGAGAGCATGTGACGTGTATATTGATATTGAGTCGGGCTAGGGAGAGCATGCGATGTGATTATTGTCGGGATCGACACTATTGAGAGTGTACAATGTATTTTATGTGCCTCCACTATAGAGGGAGGATGATGAATATACGATTTAAATTGACCTTGTTGATTTGACGTATTGTGATAATCAAATGTACAGGTGAAAGTGATCATGGAGAGAGTGAACGAAGTGACAATATTGTTTTCTTTCATTTTTATTGCAGTATATGCAATAGCGGGGTGTGATTGATACCGATATAATGATGACATTTGTTGGCGAGATGATGGTATGATTATATTGTGATATTTGAGATTTATAATATTTACCGCTATCATATCGAAGCGATGGAAATATTGTGAATGCCGCTGATATGTCGAGGCAATGAATATCTTTGGACGGTCATGTTATTGATGATGAGTATATCAATTGTGTATTGGTATGAAATTATATTCTGTGGCATATTTATGTTAAGAACAGGGACAGTTTAAAGAATCGAGTGTGGATCCACTGTGTACAGTAAGTGTTATTACATCTTATTGTTTTAAGAATGTAATTTTATGCATTGTGATTATGGATATTATATGTATGTCAGTCGTGGCGATGATATTGTGCAAGCCCGTAGTGGCGATGAGATTATGTATGCCAGTAGTGGCGATGACATTGTGCATGCTCGTAGTGACGATAGGATTATGCATGCCATTGTTGTCAATGCGTATTGATATATTGCTATTGTGTTAGCAGTGAATACTAGTGTGCCGTCATTGGGCGATGAATATCGATGTGCTGCTATTATGTTAGCATGAGTATTAGTGTACTGCTATTGTGTTAGCGATGTATATTGATGATGTGTTGATTGTAGAGAGCAGTGAACGTTGTGTTATACAAACCATATTATTGTTTCTTGGACACATGAGTTGTAGGCTCAAGAGAATATTGGAATGTTCCACGGGAACGAGGAATTGAGGTAAACCATTTCGTTTGGTTTAACCTGTTTGATATACGTGGATTGTGAATTATCTCGATTGATTTATATAGTTTATGACTTGAGAATGAAATTGAAATGGCATATAGTATTGATATGTTCATTGAATATTTTTGCAGTGACGAGATAACAGTGGGGTGATGATGATCAGATTGAAATGATATCGGTTTATGAAAACATGATTGTTTTGTATAATGTGAGATTAATGATCTGTCAATCATGTTATGTTGAGTTAAATGTAACCATGTTGGAATGAGATTAATGAACAGGTCATGAGATGACATGGAACGTCGCGGGGTGACGTGAGATCGCTACGAATGTCCTGTGTGGACGTGTGATTATTGTGAACGTTGCGGGTCGACGTAGTAAGTACGAAATTATGATGTTATTCTCTGGTATGTAATGACAACACTGATAAATAATCATGTAGTGATTAATGATGAGTTAGACATGATGTGATAGACAATATACTGATGTCATAATGAGAATTAAGGGATATATGAACATTCACTTTAGATGATTTATCATATTGATATTGTGTTAGAAACGGGAAGTTATATAAATGATGATATATGCGATGAGACTGATGTATGAGAAATCATAAATACATACTACACGATGATATGTTATTCATTTATGAAATAGTACTTTGTTGAATAAAGGATCAAAAGGAATTACGTCATTGAGGCATGTGAGTGATTCTTACGTTGAATTTCAATCACACATATATGTGATAGTTTGTTGTAGCACGATGTGTGCAGGATTGCGTGAAACTTTTGACGCAGGGAATGTTTGATGACAGAAACATTATGAATATCAAAATGCGTAAATGACAAGGTATGTGTTATCTTATGAGTATTTGAGAAATACTAACGAGTTTATTTTGTACTTGCCCTATGACAGATAATAGTTGGGTAATGTAATGTGGAAATGTTGATACTTAAGAGTATGTGAGTGCTGCGATGAGCATGATATTATGATGCCATTGTATATTGTAGATGATTCCATCTACAAAGGTATGACGCGAATTATTCCATATTGATGTTGATGCTTTATGTTAGATGGAGTATAATCGTGTCGTAGGAATATTGGTGTTAAGCCATTTATCATGATTTGATATTGATGATCTGTGGTTGTTGGTGCGAATGATGTGAATACATGTATGTGAGAATTACTAATGGGTTTTCTAGTAATTACTTCGCACCAGATAATAGCCAGGAGATGATATATGAGAGGTTGATGTATAAGGGCTCAAGAGTTCCACTATTTCATACGGACAATGGTGGTGATGTTGGTATAAGTTGCATACATTTGCAACAACACGGGTATGAAGTTATTTATACGATAATGGTTGGTGTATTGTCATACATTCTTATATACACATGGTATGCATGGATTGCATAATTTAGCGATTTTATGATGTGTACTATGATGAAAGTAAACTGTGACGGATTTAAATCTTGTGCAAGGAAATTGTACCGATGCGACTACACAGGTACCGAAGTATGACAAGAAGTGCTTGATTGCTAAACACTGTAAGTGTTGGCTTTTATGGACTGTTAGCAATTTTCTTGATAAGTTAATTATAGGAATGAGCTGTTGAAATGTAAACAAAATTGAACATGGCAAGTATGATGTTACCCTCGTATTGATTTACATGAATAGAGGAATTCATATGTTTGATTATTAAATACTAATGTTGGGATAGAGTAAAGTGATGTGATTTACAGTCTTACCATTGTTGGTGTGATGGGGGCACGTGTGTGGGCCGTGATAATTCGAATGACTGTCATCCTACAGATGGTCGAATCACTATCTTGATCTGTATAATGGTACGTAAATTTTACAGTTGGATTTTATGGTAAGCAAGTATTTAAATTTCGAGGTCGAAATTTTATTAGTTGGGGAGAATTGTAATGCCCGAGATAAATTATAAATATTTAATTGTTGATAATTGCGATGTTTATAATATAATTTCGGAATTCAACTATTGGGAATTTTATTGGGAGCGGAATTGGGATAAATGATTCCGGGATTGAATTTATAAGGTTAATTAAATTCAAGGAGATTATAAATTATTGGGAATGTCATTTTAGTCTGGGATGAGAATAAATAATTCCGGGGTAACTTTGTGATGCAAGAATAAATGCATGATTTAAATTGAAGAATAATTTGTCTTTGATTTTAATAAAGAAAGGAAGAAAGGGGATGAATAAAAGTTAGAGTATTGGGTTTAAGTTTTTAAAAGGGAAGATTAAATCCTACACACACCACACCCTCTACACACACTACACATTAGTTCTCTCCTCCCCCAAACCCAAACCCGTCGCCCCTTCTCCCTGCACGTAGGGTTCGGATTTTGCCAATGGAATTCGATTTTTATTGCCATGAAATTGTTGGGTATGAAGTTTCTTAACATCCTACACCTTTTACCTCTCTTGTATTTCGAATTTTGGTTGAGTTTTGTGGGTTTTTGTGTTCGAAAATTTGAGATGCAAATGTTTGAAATTTGTGGTTGTGTTGGGGGCGAAATTATTGCTTGTTTTGGGGCTAATGGTTTTCGAAATTATTTTTTGTTTTGTGGCTGCCCTATATTTCGAAAATATGGGTTATTTTGAGGCTTGTAAAAGATGCTTCTATGATGTTTGATAAAATGTTTGAATGGTGTTCTTGTGTTGGTTAAAAGCCTTACTAATGGTGTGGTGAATAGCTAACATTTATGGCTCATAATTTGAGAGCATTCTAATTGGATTTAAACATTTGTTTTGAAGGATGAAGATTGTTTTATTGTTGTATGTGTGTATATGTTGTGATTTGTAGTTAGATGAAGTATTGTCAATGAAGAATGATAACTTGAATTGGTATAGCGGGTTAAGGCGGTTATGTGACTCACTTTATTGAATGATTAATTGTTAGAAGGGAATTGTTGATTTGTGCATTGGCTAGTATTATTGTTGGTTAAAGAAAGAAAGAAATGAATACTAAAATCATGCATGTAATGTGTTTGTTAATATGCTTAGATGTGACTCAAGTGTGGGTCTAAGCCTTGTGAATGGGTGGTGAAAAGAACTAACTTGACTTGTAGCCATTGTAATATTTTGGTGGATGTTGGGCTATGGTATAAAATGTGTTACCTTTGGAAGCATGTGTAGTGTGTGAATAAATGAGTTAGATACATGGTAGTGTGTGTCATAACATGGATTAAAGATTGTGGTGATGTATATGCTTGAATGGGCATCATATGAGTTTTAAATTAAGAATTATGAAACTCAAATGCATGTTTAATTTGTTTAAGTTGAATTCAATCAAAGGACTTTATATTGTGATTAAGGGAGTTGGACATAAATAGTAGAATATTTTATATCCATGGATTCTTTCTTTCATAGCTTGTTGCTTGAAGCATCTCGGTGTTGGGTTGGGTGTATGTAACATGCTAGTTGTTTAAATTGAGTTTGTTGTTGGGAAGTTGGATTGTGTGAGACTATGTTCATCAAGTATTGATTATGAATTGACCCTTAAACTTTTGAGTTCATGTAGAGCCTTCTTGAGCTCTCGGACAACAGGGAGAGTGACTTGACGGTAAACACAGATTATAAGGTACGTAGTGACGTACGAGCAGGTATACTTATTATAAAGTACTTACACATTCATATATTCATGAATTATTAAATGTCATGATGGAACGTAAGAAATGTATATGTGTGTTGAGTATGACATATGTGGCATGGTGGATACGTATTTGTATGTGATCCGAAAATATGAATATGTATATATGTATGTGTGGTATGAGGGATGCGTAGTTATACGTGATCCGAGTATACAAGTTGGGTATTGATGCCTGGGGCATGATCAATATGAGAAAATGTCGAGAATGAGATAGATTGATAGGCAGGATCATATGCGATATGAAATTGTTTATGATTAAGCATAAATAATAGATTTTGATTGTGTTGAATTTATCGTGTTGATGAGTATCATGTTTAAATAACGATACTGAACTTGATGTTATGAAAGCATGTGAGTTTGAAACAGGAACAGTGCGTGGAAGCTATACAGATTCAGAACTATACATGGAGTACATTTTTATAGATTTTCAATAATTGTAAATTATGATGTTATGATCGTATCATGATCTTTATGCATTGTTATGATATGAGTAGTGTGATGTTGGTATGCTCACCCTGTGCGGGGGCTGTTTCTGTTGAAACAGGTATTACAGGTACAAGGTTATTTTGGCGTAGCAAGATCGGGCTTGGTTGGATATATTGCTTCCTGAAGCGTAAAATGAGATTGGGTAAATGGTATACATTATTTATGCTACTAGATGGTTGTCCATTATTGGTTGCTCGCATGTGAGCACTTGGAGTCGTGTATATGGACTGTAATAATGGTGTTGGAAGTCTGCTTCTTATATCTTCTTATTATTGTGTTTTCCCTGGCCGGGAACTTATTTATGGTGATGATTTTGTTTAGTATTGCGTTTTTCCCTGGCTGTGAGTTATTTTAGTGATGTGCTATATTTTCGGATAGCCTAATTATGGGGAGACTCTGCCCAAATTTTTATAAAAGTCATGGGGCTTATGTGAAGCATGTAATGATTCTTTAAAAGAAAAGAAATTTTTACATACACAAATGACGTCATAATTGCATTAACGTGTTGGAACGTTGGGGTCTTACAAAGTATGTCACGAATGCTTTGGTGATCTGTGATAATCGTGAAATGATGTCCAAGCAGGTATTGACGCCACTTCGAAACGGCTTGTGTAATAGCAAAGAGCTCACGAATATATGTAGAGGAACGAGTTAATTTAGTGTTGAGTTTTTTGCTAAAATATGCTATCGGGTGATCATTTTGAAGTAACACAGCACCAATTCCTGAACCCGAAGCATCAGTACGAATTTGGAATGGAATGGAAAAATTTGGTAATGCTAAAATGGGTGTATTGGATAAGGATTGTTTTAACTGCATGAAAGAAGTTTGAGCAAGATCAGACCACCCAAACTTATCCTTTTCAAAAGACCAGTCAACAGTGCGGCTATAGATGCAAAGTTGTGCACAAATTTGCGATAGTATCCGGCTAAACCTAAGAATACCCTAAGGCTCTTTAAGGATTGAGGACAAGGCCATGCTTGGATTGATTTAATTTTATCAGGATCAGGTGCAACTCCATCAGCAGACACAATATGCCCTAGATAATCAATTGAAGGTTGGCCAAAATAACACTTTGATCGCTTAGCATAAAAGGAATTTTGTTGAAGGCACTGGAGTACGCATGCCAAATGTTTAGATGATCATCAAAATTTTTGCTAAAAATTAAGATATCATCGAAGAAAACTATGACAAACTTGCGTAGGAATGGTTTAAAAATGTAATTCATTGAAGCTTGAAAAGTGGAAGGGGCATTGGTGAGACCAAAGTGCATGACCAAAAATTCATAATGAACTTCGTGTGTCCTAAAAGCTGTTTTTTGAATGTCATGAGGGTGAAGACGAATTTGATGGTATCCAACTCTAAGATCAATCTTTGAAAGAATTCTAGCACCTTGCAATTCATCTAAAAGTTCATCGACGGTAGGAATAGGAAATCGATCTTTGATTGTTGCTTGATTTAATGCTCTATAATCGATGCAAAAACGCCAAGTACCATCTTTTTTTTTACAAGAAGAACAGGAGATGAAAAAGGACTATGGCTTGGTCGAATTACACCAGTAGCAAGCATTTCCTGAACCAATCTTTCAATCTCATTTTTCTGGAAATATGGGTATCGATATGGCTTAACATTAATGGGTTGAGTGTTTGGAATAAGATGAATGTGATGGTCAATCATACGATGGGGAGGGAGGCTCTTTGGATCCTCAAATACATCTCTAAACAAGTCAAGCAATTGTAAAAGTTTATCAAAAGTAGGAACTACCTGAGTGCTGGAAGAATGATGCCCTGTGAAAGTAAATAACTGAAAACAGTTTGCAATGCTATCATGTTTTGCTAATCTTCGAAACTGATGTAATTGCACTTGGGCCATTTGCAACAACATCTCACCTTGTAATTTAACCCTCTTGCCTTCCCAATTAAACTCCATATACAAATGCTGATAATCCAAAATAATTGGTCCCAACAACTCAAGCCATTGTATCCCTAAACTATCTCAGCCCCTTGTATTGGTAAGATGTAAAAAGCAATGGTAAATAATTCAGAACCAAGTTGAATAGGTACTTGAGAGCAATAACCACCACAATTCAAAGATTGACCATTTCCTACCAATACACTAAAATGTGGTGAAGGTGTAATTGGTAACTTCAAAAATTTAGCAATCCTTTCTTGCATAAAATTATGCGTTCTACCTCCATCTATTAGGGTCTGTAAAGTAAGTCCAGAAATACGAGCCTGAAGACGTATTGTTCTAGGAGTAACTTGACCCTCCATGGCATGTAACTTATCGCGGGTAACTCTTCTTGAATTTCTGGCTCGCTGTCAGCAAAAGCATGTACTTCCTCCGATGCTATGTCATCATCCAACAAAAAACAAAATAATTTCCCTTTGCACCGATGTCCCGCAAAATATTTATCATCACAGTTATAGCAAAGTCCTTTTGCACGTCGCTCCGCCATTTCTGTTGATGACAGTTTTTTATCGTAATACCGGAATGATTTTTTGATGGCCTTCTGATAACTGTCGGATGTTGGAGTAGGCAAAAGAGGAGGAAGATTTGAAGTTCGAGAATAATGAAATGACTTCTCATTTCGGAAATTTTCCTCGCGAACTTAACTGTCGATTTATGATCCAAGTTTTTATCCTCATAAAGATGTGCTAAGCCTATGGCTTGCACCAAAGAATGTGGACGATGAACTTGAATTTCGCGTCGTAAATCAGATCGCAAACCTGAGACAAAGCAACTCACCAACACATGTTCCGGAACCCCTTGACTATTGTTGGCTAATTTCTCAAAGAGTTGTTGGTATTCCATCAATGATCGAGTTGTATCAACTTACTCAACTTCCCAAATGTATCCTCATACGAAGATGGCCCAAATCGTTTGACAATAGCAATTAAAAAATCACTCCAATTCTCAAGTAAATTTTTATTATTCGTCCAATCAAACCATTCAAGGGCGGCCCCGTCTAATTGAAAGGAAGCAATGATCAAACGTTGATTATCTCGCGTGTTGTAAACATCAAAATAACGTTGAATTCGTGAAATCCAAGCAGAAACGTTCTCACCGGAAAATCGAGGCGCCTCCAAACGCATTGACTTCAATGAATTGAAATGATCCCCATGTTGCAAAGGACCAGGTAGAATAACCTCAGATTGGCCTACTGGAACTCGGTCAGTAAATTGATTCACTTTAACATCCAAAGTTTGTAGACCTATGTTAAGCATCTTTCATTGAATTCGTGAGAAATTCAATGTTGAAATTCTGTTTTTCAATTAAAGATGCATGTTGTGCAAGCAACGCTGCATGATTCTCCTGTAATGCAGTAAGTTTGGTGAGCAAGTCTTCTAATCGAGCCTGACTTGTGCCATCCGCCATGAAAGAGACTCAACGAGAGTACCAATGTTAACAACAGCGAATTCGAGATCGCTAATCTCCAGAAAAGTTTAAGAAAGAAGAGTTAGAATTTAAGAGAAGAAGAATTTTATTCATTCATTCCTTTTTCCTCCCATTACATACTTTCCTTCCCATTTATATTCATACAAATAACTACTATTAACCATACTACTAACTGTTTACACTTATCCATTTAACCATCTATACATATAACTACTTTATTCTTACTAACTACTACTTAGGGTGTGTTTGCGATTGCTTATTCAAAGCACTTCTATGTTGCTTTTGCTTAAAGTTGGAAAAAGTTGATTTTAAGCAAAAGCATTGAGTGTTTGTTATTTAAATAAAAAAAACAGCTTAATAAACTTAAATTAATTACGAAATTGCCACAAAACAACTTAAAGCAGTCAAAAGCATGTCATGACCTGCTTCTCTGCTTTTTTCTGCTTATTTTTAGAGAAGCAATAGCAGAAGCAAACAAATAAAACACCCAAAAACTGCTTTTTTATCTGAAAAGCAGATAAACAGTTTTCATAAGCAATTGCAAACACCTACTTAATAGATAACACATAATCCATAACTTCTACCAGTTAATACATAGATAACATATACTCCCGAAACTTCACTGGTACTTTCTTCACTCTTATACTCTTACCTCTTGCATCTCTTTCTGTAACTCTTATACTCTTGTCCATTGCATCTCTTTCTGTTATGCTTATTGTATTAGTTACACACAACAAAAAACAAGTGGTTTATTACAGCAAATCTTTTTGGCGGTGCATCGTTCATGGCACTCAAATACTGTTAGACAAGTAACTCTAGGAACCGTTGATCGATCTATAACCTGAAATCCAACAAAGAAGAAGCCCCACCTAGCCCTTTTGCATTGTAGTGTAGCGAGTATTCTCTCACTGTGGTTTCCCTGTATTTTTGAGGGTTTTCTTCAGATAGCAGTTCTTTAATAGGTCCATATAATTTCGATGATGGCATCAAACCGGTGGTAAAGAAACATGCGACAGATACTCTTGGGCCAGGAAGATTTGCTAGAACTCTGTGTTGGCTGCTTTTGAACTTGTCATTTGATATCAGCTGATAAAAGTATCCAATATAACAGTAAATTAACACAGGGCTACAAGCCTACAACCACGGGGGATGAGACAAATAATGAAAATCTTTCATTACATGGTGCTATATTATGTTTCTATGTTAAATATTTTTAGTTGTTTGTCACATATTCTGAAGCGGAAGTCGACCACCTCTCCCTTAAAAAGAATCTTCTATTTGATAGTTATTTAACTAAAATGTCCAAAAAACCTACACATAATACCACATTGACAAAGCGGCAGACTCAATATTTGGGGTGATTATGGAAACTCTGATACTAACTTTTGTACCAGTTATTGAAAATATGAGTGGTAACTTCCACTTGTGTAAACAACTAGGGGCCAAAAAATTCGAAGTATAGTAGAAAGAACTTGCCTGTAAAAGGTCTCCAATGTTGATGACTAGAGCTCCTGGAACAGGGGAAATGTCAATCCAATGATCATGACAAAGAACTTGAAGGCCTCCTATGTTGTCCTGAAGTAAAACAGTGAGAAAGTCGTAGTCAGCATGTTTGCTTGCTCCTAAGGTCAGCTCGGGCTCGGGGCATGCAGGGTAGTAGTGATACAAGATGGCTAGCCCCTCTGAACAACCTATGTTGTTCAGATGATTTGAATCGAGATCAAGAGCCTCAGATAATAGCTCGAACAAAAGTCGACCCAATTTTTTCACTTGCTTGGAGTACTCGATCATGATGTCCCTGCAGGGAGTTCATTGTCAGAAGAATAACAGAAGATACCACTAACTTTTAAGCCATTAAATATATATGATATTGGGGTCTCGTTTTTCACTCGAACCGAACTCTGCTGTGGATATAGACATTATCTTATGAATCACCATTTAACTCAAAACATTTAAAATCGATCGAGAGTAATTCTTGGACATTGACTCAATGCCTTTGCCTCTGGTACACAACAAACTTTATATACTGGAATTAAGTAGGATTAATTAAGATTACCCTCTTGGATTGCATCGTGGGCTGCATCCCTTGTTTTGTTGATTGACGGGTAACCCCCTAACTTGTATGTTGTGAAGAATATATAGGTTCCAACTCAAAACTAATTGGCAATAGTAGATTAACTCGTGTGTCTTATAAAGAGCTTAACATAGCAACATGTGGATTGATAACATACGAGCGAAATAGTCAATAACATGAAAATTCAGCTATGATACTATGTTCTCAAAACTAATTGGTGATGAATAGACTCGTGTATCTTATAAATTCATAGCTTGAAAATTCTAAATGTGTGCCAATTCTCAAATAAAAGCGATTAGGGCAGTCATCTGCTACGAGCCCAATTATTCTTGGCCAAGATATGGCTTCTTTGAAACAATTGTATCACAAAATATGTACATCCATTAAAAAATTATGCCACAACTTTTTTTGTTTGAAATCAAAATTACCTGCATGCCTCGGGCAATTCTTCTGGATTAGGAAGCTTAGGAGCCATATTGCAGTACGTAGTATCCCTCCAATTAGCCGATGCAGCCCTGTACAGATCAAAATTACTATTATAAACAACTGTTTTCATCCCATCTCTTGTATACCACTCTTTCTTCACTTCATTATCCTGCTCATAAAACCTCCTTGTCCCGGCCAACATTTCATCCAAGACACTCATTCCAATCCCATGGTTAACCACTTGGAAGAAACCCCAAGCCCCCGATGCATCACGGATTCTGTCTACTATATTTGTTCGTTGGAGAGGGTCATTTTCAATCCCATCAAGATCCAATACTGGGATACTGGATCCAGGATTGCTGCTTGGATTAGAGTCTTTCTTTTGAAATTTATCTGGTGGGGAGACGAAAATTTGAGGGACTTTTGAGATTCCAGCATCAACTAGTCCCTTCACACCAGCTTTGGTTTCATCAAATGCCTTTAGCTCGCTTATTCTGTCGAAATTATGCTCATCTTTCGGAGTAACTTCAACTTGTAACTGAGATTTATCCATTGTTCTAATCTGCGGGGCGATTTCTTGGATGGTTAGATGTAGGAATGCTAGGAGTGTCAAAAACGACCAAGAGAACAACGTAGATGGCAAAATATGAAGAAAGTCAAAATCTAACAGAGAAATGAAATTATTAAATATTAGGTGAGCAAAAATAGTTGAACAAGTCTTAAATGTTCTGTAACCGTATAATCGATCTTATTCCACTTCGTATATCTACATATTTATTTAGAATTGTTATTATCACACCAATTATTGCTATGTCGAGCAATTTTTATGAACAACAATAATAAATAATTTGACAATATCATAACATTTTCTTATATACATAAAAATCTAAAATAATTTAAATTAAACTTATCATTTATGTGTACCAATTGAAAGATACAATACATAGTATTTAAATGAGAGAAATATTATTGACAGATCAATTATTGTTGCTATCAAGCAATTTTCATATTAAATTTAAGAAAATTGTTTTACCAAACAAAAATAAATACTCTGACAATATCATAACATTTTAAAATGCTACTAAAATTCTGAGAGCTAGTTCGTCGAAAAATGTTATCATTTGCAAAATATTAACTTGTAACTAAAGGCTTGATTAATGATGTTTTTTTGAAGATTCAATACATGAAGAGTTAAGAAACCAAATACATTAATTTAAATATCAAATTTTAATATATGGTATTATTAAAATATTAAATAGATAGTTCACGATATAAAAAATCAAGAGAGTATTTTATATTGTTATTGGATTGAAGAGTATTTTAGAACATAAAAAGTTACATAATGAAAAGATCGACGAATCAAGATAGCTAGGATGCAAAGACACTGACACGACGATATAAACACGATACGACATGATACTCGGATTTTCAAAAATTTCAGGATACGACACGGCTGAAACACGTCTGTATATTATACATGTAGTATATTACAAAATACTAAAATTCATATTTTTTTAATTATAAACCATGTAACAAAAAAAAATATTCTTACCAAATTCAAGAAGCGTATAAATAAATGCTCACTGGAATCATCATAATGACACACATACTAACATCAAATGTATATTTCTTCAATTAACATAAAGTTTAACAAGCTAGTCAAAATAAAAGATAACAACAAATATATTCTTACCAAATTCAAGAAGCGTATAAATAAATGTATATCATTAAAATCATCATAATATCGCGCATACTAGTACCAAATGTATATTACTTCAACTAACATAAAGTTTAACAAACACGTTCAAATTTCATAGTCAAAAAAATTTAAATGTTTAATGAACCCCTAGAAGTGTTGGTATCCTAGAAGCGTCCGACATTTCACCAAGTGATTTTTAGGAGTGTCCGTGAATCATAGCAAGATAGTAAGATACAGTAATTCCCAAAGAAATGCCATTTTACTTCTTAAATTATTAAAAAATATAATAATGGGCGTGCCTGATACGTGTACGAGGAGTGTTCGACACTACACAAAATGACTTTTAGGAGTGTTCGTATATCATAGCAAGATAGTAAGATACATTACCCCCAGGGGCATAGACAGATTGGTAAGGGATGAGATGGTGTGGAGAGATATCATCCGACGTTGCAGGTTCGAATCCCGTGTGGGACAAATTATCCACTGAAATATTGAGGGGTTTGTCCTAGGTTCGGATCTTGTTGGTCCGCTCCCTCAGACACCTGTCATCCATGCACATCCCTCTATTTATTTGGTGCCGATTCTAAGGAGCCGGGATAATCACCCAAGGATTAGTCAAACGCAAATCTGGATATCTTGTTAAACCTTTAAAAAAAATTAATAATAAAAAGATAGTAAGATATAGTAATTCCCGAAAAATACCCATTTTACTTCTTAAATCATTAAAAAATATCATCACCATCCACGCACGGTATTATTTCCTGCTCGACTTCAATTTCTGAATCTCGATCCCTTTTCTCTTCTTACACCGTTTTTCACGATTCTGAGCACACATACGCAACGGAGAGGCATAAAGCAGAAGAGCAAAGGGCTGGGCATTGTGAAACATGGGTTTCTTTTCTTTTCTTGGAAGACTACTCTTTGCTTCCATCTTCATCCTATCTGCGTGGCAAATGTAACCAAATTCGCTCTTTTTTTAGTAATCTTCTCTCTTTATTTGTAATCAGATCTTTTGTATATTTGTTTGTATGGCATTGGTTTGTAGTTTCAGATCTAGCCCTTTTTGTTTGGCCAAGCAATTTTTTTATGCATCAGAAAAGATGGAATAAAAATATATATAGCTTCTTGATTTTGTTCGTCCTTGATAGGAAAGATTTTATTGGACCTTGAGTTTTTGGATTCCTCATTTGTGGTTTCCATGTTTTTTTTTCATTTCTAGATCTTTTTGGGATCTCCTGTATGTTGGACCTGAACCATGTTTTTTTCCATTTAATTTTGGGGAGTAGTGAGGACTGTTTCATATTGCGGAAAATGAAATAAGGGCCCAAGGCTACATTTTTATTGAACTGTTGCGTAAAAATTGTTGTGATCAGTTAGGAAGAGGGCCTCCGTTTGTCCAACTACTTTGATATTTTACACATGAGCTTATTAAAGTTGAAATGGTGGAATCTTAAATCTGAAATTGTGAAAGATTATTTTTTGGCATTGAAGGCATAGCTTAAGATTGTCCAGCCACAACCATATGTGGAGACGTCGGCTAAAAAATAAGATTGGAGGAAACGAGAACTTGGCTAAGCGTTAGTCTTCAACTATCACTGATAAAGTTTAACTTTCGAATTAGAATAATCAAATTAAGTTCGTTAGACTTGCCATCGATATTGCCAATGTTAGCTATACACTTGTTTTGCTAAACAGTCAAATATCCAAACATATTAAGATTTTCAAAGTCTGATTGCTTTTCCAGCTTGTCTAACTAATGGAGAATTTTAGCTTTCAATATATATTTTTTACATGCTTGATAATGTTTGTTTTAGTGTGTATGGTTGTGATCCCAACATATTTCTTATTCAGAACTTTTAAAGAGAGACACGTCAGGTTTTGTTCTTTTCATGGTAAATCTTGACTATCCCCATTTCAAAACAACACATGGTGTTGCCTTTTACTGATGCGGTTTGCATTATTGTAGGTTCAATGAATTTGGAGACGATGGTGGACCTGCAGCTAAAGAATGGGATCCCAAGCTACGTTTTGTCAAGAAGTTTGTTAATAACAGAATTGGGAAAAACAATTTGCATATTGATGTAAAGGCTCCTATATATTTTCTTTTCTCCCACGGAGTGCAAAATCATTTTTTTCTCCCTCATATTGTATGTCGTGCATTTGCAGCCCAAGACTTTTGTTGCTACCTGTATTTTCTTGAAGGGGTTGGGAGGTCTTTTATTTGTGCTTGGCAGTGGTTTTGGTGCTTTTCTTCTGGTATGAACTTTCTTCTATCTTCCTGTGTCTCCTTATTCAATAACTGTATACATATCATTGTTATCAAGCATGTTAACACATCGCTACTGATGCATCCATGTTCGTTTTTGTTCAATTGTGCAGATATCATACTTGGTTTTGACGAGTCCCATGTTGTATGACTTTTACAACTACAATGTTGGTGAGGCAGAATTTATCAGACTCTTGCATGAGTTCCTCCAGGTAACTTTGAAACCTTCAAACTCGAAGAAAGGACTAATTGTCACCTTGTTTACGTCATATTGAGCTGGTATACCTCACGCACATAACAGATTAGCACAAGAAACTAATGGCCATTGTCGAACTCAATCAAGCATGTAAAAAATCCATGATATATTTCAACACATCGATGTTATGACCAGGGCACACAAATCGGTTGGACGGAATGGTTGTCTCGTACTCTAAATATTTAGTATTCCACATTATTTTTTTTGCCAAAGCTTAGTGTTCATCTTATTTTGATCAATCTCTGTGTTTATTGTACCTCCAGGTCTCAGCTCGACACAAAAAAACTAAGTCAAAACCTTCCAAGTATTGCTTGTTATTCTAAAATATAATCAAATTTGTGTATCTGAATATGCAAACCCGTTTCGATCCTCTAACTATAAACTGATGTAAATTTTGTTATATTTCATTATATTCAGCTTGAATAACATTGGTTTACATTTTGGTGGCAGAATGTGGCATTTGTTGGTGCACTACTGTTTTTCCTAGGGATGAAGAACTCTATCTCGAGGAAGAAGCAACCACAGAAAAAGGCCAGTAAACACAAGACAGCTTAAATCTTAGGATTTGAATTTGGTTGTTTTAGTTTTAAAGATTCAATTTTTTTAAGTTGGCTTCCACAATAGCACGGATATTTTCTCTCAACTTATTTTATTTTTTAACTGACAAAAATATCGATTATCCCAAAATTCGATGCCATCAAGATTTGTTGGCTCTGTTTATCATTGCATTTTTATTAGATTTTACTCAGCCCATACTGCAGGGTTTTTTAATTAATTATTCAAAAAAAATAATAATTTAACAAAGTAACTGATTTTTAAAAAAGCTTTTAAACTAACCTAAGATCTGAAAAAAAAAAAAAAAATTATTGAGCCTTTAATAATTTTTTTTTTTTTTTGCAGATGGCGCCTTTAAGAAAAATATTATTTTTTTATAAGAAGACGTCATTAATAATGGCGTCTTCTTAAGTAAAAAAATCCGGCCGAAACCCTCTATTTTCTACACCGAAACGAAATCAACTTCTTGAAATTGATAAAAAAAATTTTTAAATTATTGTACGTTTAATTACAAAATGATTGTACATTGATTTTTCGTTTATAACATGAGTTTTTATAAATTTAATTGCTCACAAAACAAGCATTTCTCAAACGTTTTTATTAACTATCAAAATAATTATAAGAGGAATGCAACAAATGCTAGCAACGACGATGGGGCCTCATCTGTAAATGTCATTCGGTACCACAAGGACGATGAATAATCTCTCTTCGAACTCTTTCTTCTCTATCCTCTTGTTCATTCCTCTATTGTACCATATGTACATCATTTGGTGGATGATATGGTGTGAACTGGGAGAATATAGCAGGTGATACATCAAAATTTTGACCCATAGATGTCGTATATGATGGTGCAAATTCAATCCCGACATATGTATCCTGATGTGTGTATATTGGAGCATATGGAGTGAATGGTGAATACGTCGATGGCTCGGGGACATCATGACCAGTATATGCGTCGATGCCAAAAGATGTAGATGGACCTGCCACATCTGTCGGGATAGGTATATATGTAGATGGACATGCCTCATCTGTCGAGATAGGTGTATACATAGATGGACCTGCAATATCACTCTCGCGGCGTGCATGGGCCGGCTGTACTGATTCTTCATCATGCCCATGAACTTCTTCGTATGGTGGGAAGTTCATGTCTCGTCGTTCACAAGACACTTGCATCATATTTTGCACTAGTGCCCTATGATGCTCTCTCATCGACTCCATAAACGATATAACAGATTGTCCATCAGCAGGATAGCGATCACAACTAACACTTATCTGCTCCATCTAATCAATCTGAAAAGTAGATAATAGTAATTAAATCTATAATTTATAATCAATATTACATATTCTAAAATCAATGTTTAAATCTATTAATTACCACATGATGCACGCTAGACCGTCACCATGTTGGTATCCAGTATCTACAAATTGTCTTTGATGGCCAATATATCTACGGGTGACTCGTTCATACCACTCACTATAGCCAACCACTATAGCACAATATGGCGGCTTGTCCACACATAGATCATATGTCATCTCCCATTATGTATATATGCTGTGATATCCCTGAAATAATTATATGCATTTGGGCCATTAATTATGTTTATGTGATTAATTATGGTGGTGAAATGTATAGTTGTGCGGTGGGCATGACATAGTAGTACATTTCAGGATGCATGTGATGCATGTTGGGAAATTGGGTTTTGTCAATGTCATGACTCGATACTTTACATGATCATACATAAGCATCACGATATATATTAAATCATTCATACGCATACTTGCATACCTTTTGATTGCTTATTCTGTTATTATATTATAATGTAATTTATACGGAATCAGAACATTACTACATTAAGATATATGAAAATAATGAATAAATTTGAAAAGAATACAAAGGTATAAAGTTGTTATAAGAGAATTAATTTAATATTTTTGTTAGTGGGCTATACAAGTATCGAGAGAAATCCCCTTCACTTTACCAAAGAATAATAAAATATTGATATCAAGTTGGTCAAGATATGTAGATATACATGTAAGAATGACAAATGTATACAATTTAAAAATGTGTGCTTGAGTCTTTCTAATTGACATAAATGGTTTAATGCTATTGCACCCCTTGAAAAGATTACGTAATATAGATTTGAACAGTTTATATGAGTCCTTATCTCTTCCGTTCAGTCAAACTGAGCTTCGACCTCCATGGATATGCGATTACAGATTGTGTGGTAGACAAATTTACAGTGAGTTTCTTGATTTATTTTATTTATTGAATATGAATAGGTTAAATAAATTTAGTTAACAAATTATTGCCTTAATAAATTCGCTACAAACTTGAAACCAAAAGCTTATTGAATTTATGTTGCTATTCATAAGTTGTTGGATTAAGGTTCTATAATTTCTTTAACTTTTAATCAATGGAATTCAAGTTGGTTATGATGATAATGGAGTAGTTATTAAATCTTTGTACTTCATGGTTTTCGATTTGCTGAAGAAAAATTATGGATATCCTTAGATTTTTAGTTGGAAGTTTTAGTGATAATAACTTATATGGATTCTTTTGAAAACAAAATAATTAACTATCTGGATGAATATCGAGAATGGATAAAGTAAGTAACAATATGACTTAGTCTTAAAGGTATCAACAAAATTGTTTTACTTTCAAGCTTATACTCGAATAAGTGGACCAAGAGAAACATGGTCATCTTGAATAAGAAAACAAAATAGAAATATGATATTGAGATTGATTGTACACTTGAAATGTATTTATAGGTTCTAATCGCGATATCAGCACCGATAAGTCGAATTAAGCAATTCCTGCGAGATAGGAGGATCGATTGTGAGTATATCCTTATACCTTGGTATTTAATTTTATATAAGTATGTGATTTGTGTTATATAAGTATCCTGAATTATTGAATGAATTGCAATGAATGCAATATGATGTGCAAGAACTAAATTGAGTTCTGAAGTGTACATGTTGAGATGTGATGTTATATGTTCTCTATGATGTTATTTACCTTATTATTTTGATGTTATGCATATGATTATGATATGTGCATTAATAAGAGATTAAAGAACTCTGTTATGACCACTAATGACCTTGAACCATGTGTTATTTCATTCTGAGTACGGTCAGAATTACAGAATCAAAAAATATAGATCCCGAGTTAATTGAGAACTCAAAAGGGGATCTACAGAGTGCCGGCCATATCGTGATCACGGATTGTTCTTGGTATTAGTTGGGTCATAACAGAATAACAATACAGACATACATGTGCATCATTTCATTTTATATGAATCATGTGAATTGATGTACAGATTATGATGAATCACGTGAGTATATTCATTTGCTTATGTAGATATGAATTATATGCTTATGTGATTTTAAATACTACGTTATTTGAATATGCTCATTGCGAATGCAACTCACCCAAATGCAAATGTTGTTTTTCAGTTGCTGTAAATAAAAGTTGACTCTACAAGGTGTTTCTACGTATTTTGGAAGTCATGGATCCAAGGTCGGCTGACTGACTCTAGTCCTTCTCCCTCAGCTCATCATTAATTTACAAGATGCTAAATGTCTTGATTGCATGATATTATGAGATTGTAAATTTCCAATGCCATTAAATATTAAGTAAATATCTCATGTGTATGCGTTATATGTGTAAGGGGTGTCACAGTCATGGTTTATTTGAGGTGAATATTAATTATTTTGGAAAATCATGTTTAATTGGAGTTTTGGTGCATTTTTGGAAAATGCTTTTAAAATATCATGTTGGGATATTTTATACATCATGCTAATTAATTGGGTACCATGCTTTATTAACCCCCTACCAACCCTTTTTACCCTCATTATTCCCATCACTCTTTATCCAAAACACTCCCAAGCCTTTCCCCGAAACCCCAAAATCGATCAACGCTCTTGGAAAAAGGAGGAGAATTCGAAAGTTTGCATTTGTTTAATTCCTTGCTAGGAATTGAAGCCTAAAGTGGTATGAATCCATCCTTGTGTTATTTAATCATGTTTGGAATAAAATGGGTTTGTGTTTTAGGGATTTAAAAAGGGTTGATTTTCTAATATATTGTTTTTGGTTGAGCTTTGGATATTTGTTGCTAGTGATGTTTATATTGATAGTTTATGATGTTTTGGTGTTGTTGGTTGGATGGTATTTGAAGAAAAAAGGGTTGGAGGGGATGAAATGTGTTTAAATGGTGATTTTCGCGTTTACAGGGCGCGACGGTCGATCGCCGAAAACGGGTGATCGATCGCGCGAAGCCAGTGCCGGGCAGAAGCATTTGGCGATCGATCGCCAAGTTGGGGCGATCGATCGATGAGTCTCGCGATCGATTGCCCCAAACTTGGCGATCGATCGCTGATTACAGAATTTTGAAGATTAAAACAGTGGGTTCTCACGATCGATCGCCATCGATCGGGGCTTGATGGCGATCGATCGCGAGATGCCAAATTATGAGTTTTGGTTATTTTGATGGGATTTTAGTATTGGACTATTATTTGGCTTCTAATATTGGATTGTGTGATTAATTGTGTGATTGTGTAGAGCCTTCCCAGGTGGCAACACAACCAAGGAGATAAAGTCCTACAACATTTCCATTTTTAGAAGAAAGGTACGTAGTGAGACGTACGGGCATCGGACGACAAAAATGTATTTTTACGTATTGGATTATGCATTATGGTTGTATACACATATTGGAATATGCATTATGGTTGCATGTATATATTGGATGCATTGGTGCATGTGATTGTAAGTCGAGGTTATATTCCATTGATGAAGAATACTTGTCGCCTTCATGTCGAAGCGGTGATAGAATACTTGACGCTGTAAAGAATATTTGCCGCAAATATGTCGAAGCAAATATGTCGAAGCGAAGGATAATGCCGCTGTCATATTATCGCGAGGGATATTATGCCGCTAATATGTCGAAGCGAAGGTATTAGTGCCGCTGTCATGTCAACGCGAGGGGTATTTGCCACTGATATAATAAGACTGGAAAATGATTATCGGTATTGATGGAACTAGTGCATGTCATGACATACATTATTGACATTATAATCTGTTGATTATGATTGTGATACAGGGACAACCAAATGGAGCTTTTAAATGCATAGAATACATGAAGTGATTTGTATTTACGGTTATGCATTTTTATATCATAATCTTGTTGATGTGGTTATGGTTTATTATATACTCATGGTTTTGGGATTGTTCCTGTATGAGATTTTGGAGCGGAGGGCTAAGGAACGAGTTGATGCGGTGAGCTTGTGAGGAGTGCTATTGGTATAGAAGGACATGATTATTTTTGTATAGTCTCTTTTCTAGGAGTAGTGTAAAGCTATAGCCTTAACATTCATTTTGCTGGCAATGTAATTAATCTTTTTGGAATTTTATTTTTGGCACTGTAATCCTTTAAGCTCGAGGCATCAACATGAACCATATACTCTGACTTATGCATGTTTAGCTCTTCTTATGCCTTTAATCCGCACTTAAGGTAGCGAGGCCTTACATATGCAACATGGTCTGCTCTCCCATCCTTATTGATACTACCTGTTAGGATCGGTCTGGAGTGTTTAGAGGGGGGGGGGGGGTGAATGAACACTCCTTCTAAAATTTAATCCCTTGTGATTTTCTTTCGGATTTGTGAAAGAAATCTGTTTCTTAATCAACTCTTTTATAGAACAGACCACTGAATGTATAAGTGCGGAACGATCTGATCTTATATTTGTAAGGGCGGCTCGATGGCTTGAATGAAAGAACAGGTGCAGAAAGACAAGAACACAGAAAATGTTTCTGGAAGTTCGAAGGTGGTGTAATCCTTCTACGTCTCCCCTTCTTCCAATTAAGGAAGGTTTATACTAGAAGACTTTGATTTATACAATCCTGTTGTACAAACCCGATTCAGGCTAGATTTACCCCACTACCAGTCTGAAACTCCTAGTCACTCGATCTGTTCAGACACTCTCTGTCTGACAGTTACAATTTGTTTCTCACTTCTGTTTTTCAATACAGACTACACAAGATGCGCACAGTGATCCTAAATGATCAAATATTACAAAGTAATCGTGCTTAAGAATAATTTCAGCTCGAGAGCTTCTGAGCTTGTAAGCTTGTGCTGATTTGCTTTCTTGTGCGTTTTTCGATTGACCAGTCTCTCGTGTCCTTGTATGTCTGTGTGTCGTCTTTTCTGTATTGTTGTTGCATCCTTTTATAGCTGCATGTACCAACGACATTATTTCCCTTAATGTGCAACTCTTGATTCTGCTTATTCTCTGAGTAAGCTACAGTCTTCTTCTTCAGGATACTTGCCGTTCTGGTTCATGCTTTCGGCGACTGTCAGGTAAGCTCTTCTTTGTCTTCTTACCTTTTATGGCAATCTTCAGTCTTTGGTTCTTTGTAGCATTAATTACGACATTAAATGCTACAATAAATAGCCGTTAAAGATTCGGACTGAAGAGCCAATCTTTATACATCCTTGACTGCTCTAATCTGATAAAGATTTAGATCGATCTGAACCTTCGATCTAGTCAGTCTGATATCTATCGATCCGGTCTGATATGTGATATGTCTTATCAGCTTGTTCTGTTTTGAGCGATCGATCTGGTCAGTCTGATTACCCTCGATCCGGTCTGATATGCTTTGTCATCTTTTCAGCCTGATCTGTTTTGGGCGATCGATCTGGACAGTCTGATTTCTCTCGATCCGGTCTGATATGTTTTGTCATCTTTAAAATCTCATCGATAAGGTTCGGAATTAACAAATTCCCCCTTTTTGATGATGACAAAACCTAGCTTCCAAGTCTTTTTAACCAGTCTGATAAGAACTCTGAAGCGTATACTTTCGGATCGATTACTTCTTCTTGTTCAAAATAAATGAACATAATTAAGTTGGATCGATTAAGTCTTTTATTATTAAGCCTTTTAGTTTAGTTCAAAATAAATGAACAAGGACTTAACAAATAAAGATTTTCTTTATTGATCAACAGTCTTGCATACAGACAGTCTGAATATATAAGCAATCTATTTTCTTGAAGACTGAGACTGATGCGACTTGAAATCTTTTTTCTTTTCCCCCTTTTTGTCAGCAGCAATCTCTTGGAGAAAATATACAACTTGTGCTAGCTGAGCGCTGATAGCGTCAAGACGAGTATCTTGAGCGCGAAGGGAGTTGGCGAGGGATGCTCTGACTTCAGTGGCCAGCTCGATCTGCTCTTTTCTCAGGCTGTTCTTATAAGTGGCTTGCTGAGAGAACAAATCGTTCAGTCCTCGCTGAAGGCTGCCGATACTGGCTGTCATCTTCTCTTTGAATGAATCAAAGTCCAAAGCTGTAAGCCTCTGACCTTGATGAACTTCTAGAACACGTTGAGAGAGTGACATGCAGTTGTCAGATAGGTGCTGAAGATTCCTTGCCAGAAATGGAGGTGCATCAGATTGTCGGCTTGGAGAGTGATCTGATGACGACAAAGCATGATCATCTTCTTCAGCAATCGGCACAAGTGAAGATACAGCAGTTTGGTGACTTTCGGACCGGATCAAGGTGACCAGATCCGAAGAAAATGCTTGTAAGAAAGCCATATCTTCATCTGATTGGACTGGAGGAGTGCTAGGTCGGGAAGGCTCCTCAAGATGTAGAGCTGCAACAACAGTGGATACCACCAGATCCGGATCGATGAGCTCTGGTGCACCAACTGTTGCAAGTTTTGCTGTTGGACTGATTTGAACGTGGGAGTCTGATGATACCAATGGAATAGATGTTGTTGGAGAGTCCAACAAAACATTCAGTGGTTCATCTTCTGTAGCAGACGGAGCATTATGCAATGGCTGCTCCGCTGTATGATCTGCTACTATGTCTGCAGTTTGATTTGCTTCGCGATCTGCAGTCTGTTCTGCTGCTCGATCTGCAATCTGTTCTGCTGCTCCAGATGGAATAACCTCAAAGAAAGGTTCTGCCAGAGTCTTTGAGCTGGTGTTGAATCCAGAGCATTTGAGCGCAACAGCTTCCAGCGGCAAGATATTCTGCTTCAGCTGTAGATGTGGCAATTGATGTTTGCTTCTTACTGAACCAAGAGATCAATCTTTCACCTAGAAATTGACATGTTCCACTGGTGCTTTTACGATCAATCTTACAGCCAGCGTAGTCTGCGTCTGAATATCCGATCAAGCTGAAGTTAGAATCTTTGGAGTACCAAAGACCAACGTTCTGAGATCCTTTCAAGTATTTCAGAATACGCTTAGCAGCAATAAAATGTGATTGCTTTGGTTCTGACTGAAATCTGGCGCACATACAGACTGAGAACATAATATCAGGCCGGCTCGCTGTAAGATATAAGAGCGATCCGATTAGTTCTCTATACATAGTTACTTCGACTGTCGTTCCCCCTTCGTCTTTGTCTAACTTGATTGTAGGACTCATTGGAGTGGATGCAGTTGAGCATGTTTCCATTCCAAATCTCTTAAGCAGCTCTTTGGTATACTTGGTTTGGTTGATGAAAATTTCATTGCTGAGCTGTTTGACTTGGAGACCCAAAAAGAATGAGAGTTCTCCCATCATGCTCATCTCAAACTGTCCCTGCATCAACTTGGAAAATTTCTCGCATAATTTGGGGTTAGTTGACCCAAAGATTATATCATCAACATAAATCTGAACCAACAGGGTATGTTCCCCCTTAATAAATTTAAAGAGAGTTTTATCTACTGAGCTGATCTGAAAGTCATGGTTCAGCAGAAATTGAGATAGAGTGTCATACCAGGCCCTTGGTGCTTGTTTCAGACCATATACTGATTTATTCAGTAGATATACATGTTTAGGGAATGAGTGGTTCTGAAATCCAGGAGGTTGCTCAATGTAAACTTCCTCCTGAAGCTTACCATTAAGAAAGGCGCTCTTGACGTCCATCTGATATACCTTAAAGTCTTTAAAAGCAGCATATACAAGAAAGATTCTGATTGCTTCAAGTCTGGCGACTGGTGCAAAAGATTCATCGAAGTCAATTCCTTCTTCTTGTCGGAATCCTTGTGCCACCAGTCTGGCCTTGTTTCTAACCACAGTTCCATCCGCGTCCAGCTCGTTTCTGAAAACCCATCTGGTTCCAATAACAGGCGGATCGCTTGGTCTGGGGGTTAGACTCCAAACTTGATTTTGTTCGAATTGATTAAGCTCTTCTTGCATGGCCTTAATCCAGTTGAAATCAGTCAGAGCTTCATCGATCTTCTTAGGTTCCAGAGTTGAGATGAAGGCAGCATGAGTGAACTCATCCATCATCTGTCCTCTGGTTCTAATCGGTGCAGAGGGACTTCCAATCACTAGATTAGGTGGATGCCTCTTAGTCCATCGATAGCTTGACTCTGGATTGTCTGGTCCAGCCGGATGAGTAGTAGTAGCGGTATGATCAGCATCTGCTTTGATATGAGAGTTTGGATCATCCGGATCGGCTCGATCGGAAGAAGCTTCATTGCCTTGATCCGATCTGGCTGGTACTTCAAGTTCTGGTGGGTTGTCTCTTGACCTGTTAGCTACAATCTCATCATCACTGTTAGCTTCGAGATGGATGTTTTCATCTGATTTTGAATTGATTCTTTGTTACCCTCAACACACAAAGATTCATCAAAAACTACATGAACTGATTCTTCTACAGTTAAGGTTCGATTATTAAAAACTCGATAAGCTTTGCTAGTTGATGAATATCCTAAGAATATTTCATTATCTGACTTAGCTTCAAATGTTGTAAGATGATTCTTACCATTGTTGTGAACGAAGCATTTACAGCCAAATACATGAAGGTGAGAAATAGACGGTCTGTTACCAGTCCATATTTCATATGGAGTGAGATTCAGCTTCTTATTAATCATAGACCGATTTTGAGTGTAGCATGCAGTATTTACAGCTTCTGCCCAGAACTTTTGTGAGATACCAGAATCAGCAAGCATTGTTCTTGCTGCTTCTTTGAGCGTTCTGTTTCTTCGTTCTGCAACTCCATTCTGTTGAGGAGTTCGAGCGGCTGAGAACTCATGCTTAATTCCATGATCTTCTAGAAAGGATTCAAGAATCTGATTTGAAAACTCAGTGCCTTTGGCACTTCGAATCCTGTCTATGCTGGATGATTTCTCGTTCTGAGTGCGTTTCAGCAGCTTGATCAACTTCGGACCGGTCTGATCTTTACTGCTCAAAAATATAGTCCATGTAAAGCGTGAGTAATCATCAATAACAACAAGAGTATACCGCATTCCCCCTAAACTTGTTATTAGTATAGGACCAAACAAGTCCATATGCAATAGTTCTAAACAACGGGAGGAGGATTTGGCATTCTTGTTTTTGAAGGATGATCTGATCTGTTTGCCCATTTGGCAAGCTTCGCAGATCTTATCCTTAGCAAAGTCGATCTTGGGCAGACCGATAACTAAATCATGTTACACAGGCTAGAAATAGTCTTAAAATTGATATGATTCAAGCGTTTATTCCATAGCCAGTGTTTATTATCATTGTTAGCGATGAAGCAAATAGAATTATCAGGTTGAGCATGATTCCAATTAATCTTATATGTATTTCCATTCCTGATTCCTACAAGCATGGTTATACCGTCTGATGATTTAACAGTGCAAGTGTGTTTATGAAATTCTACAGCATAACTATTATCACAAAGTTGACTTATACTAATCAACTAACAGCACAGATTTTCAACTAACAGCACATCATTGATAATAATGTTACCATGGACAATCTTACCCTTGCCCACGGTCTTACCCTTTGAGTTATCCCCGAAAATGATCTTGGGTCCAGTACATTCTGTAACTTCAGATAGCAGCTCGATGTTTCCAGTCATGTGACGAGAACACCCGCTGTCCAAGTACCAGTCTGATGCAAGTTTCTTCGGTACCTGTCATCAAACATATTTATTGTTGGTACCCAATCCTATTTGGGTCCAGAACGTATTAGCCCTTTGGGAACCCACACATGTATCAGCTTTAATGGCTTGTGTGTGTGTGGTGTGCTATGAGCTGGTCTGTTTCGATGTTGTGTGTGATAATGTGTCCGATATGAAACCCTTTGATTCTCATGAGGTAGTCTATATCTTCGTTGAACTGGTTTTGAATTATAGTAATTGTATTGTCCTCCTTGCCTTCGATCTTGCACCCTTAGATTTGGTCTGAAAGACGCAAAGCTTGCTGGTGCCTTTTCTTTGGCTTGGTTGACATATCCAATTCCTTTTCTCAAACCTTGATTCACGAAAGAGACTCCCGTTTGAATCGTAGGTGCTTCAGTTTCATATACTGTGCTGGATTTAACAAATGTCATTTGTTTGATTTTGTTCTTTACCAGCAACAGTTCAGATTTATCTTTGGTGGATTCTTTTGTGTCAAAGCCTATGCCGGTGAAATCACCAACGTTTCTTTGTACCTCTTGTAATTCTTCCAAAGATGTTCTGGATTTTGTCCATGTCTTGAATATATGAGAAAGCTTAGCATTTTGTGTGCTAATTCTCTTATTTTCTTCATGGAGCTGATCATAGGAGATTTTCAGCTTATTCAGCTCGATCTGGAGATTGTTGCACTCACCCTGCTCAGAGCAGCTTGGTTTGTTGTGCTCATCCATTTGATCACTGACTTTAGCTTTATTCTTCTCAAATGATTCAGCTAAGATCCTATAATCATTAGCCATGTCTTGCAGTGCGGACATGAGCTCTTCACGTGTAAATTCATTTGAGTCAAAGTCAAATACCTCGTCTGTCTGACTCATCTCTTCATCTGCCATTAGACATTGAATATCTTCTTCGCTTTCGCTGGAAGAATATTCGGAGCTGTCTGAATCGGAGTCAGTCTGAGCTCACTTGTTGTTTCCTTCTTCAGCTACTAGGACCTTTTGGGACTTTCCATGATTTTTGCGGTCTTTGTAGTGCTTCTTTTTCCTGTCATCGCGATGCTTCTCCTTCCGTTCTTCTTTCTTCGGTCTGGTACAATCTGCAATGAAATGTCCGGTCTTACCACAATTGTAGCAAGCCTGATCATTAACAGCATCGTCCTTTATTGGCTTATAATGATGAGAGGGTTTAAAGTTCCTCCTATTTTTAGACATGAATTTACCAAATTTCTTAATAAATAATGACATAGCATCATTACTTATCTGTTCAATAGATCGATCTGATGTGGAGGCGATCTGGTCTGGAATAGCTGCCAGTGCTTTATTTGGTTGAGAGATGAATGGCTCTGCTTCACCTCTGCTTATCAGTTCAAACTCATATGCTTTAAGAGCTGCGAACAGATCATGAAGTTCAACCTTGTTCAGATCTTTGGACTCCCTCATTGCAATGGTCTTAACATCCCATTCTTTAGGCAGGGCTCTCATAACTTTTAGAGCGATCTCTCTGTTTGAGTATTCTTTGCCCAGACCATTCAGTTCATTAATGATGCCAGTGACTCTTTCATCAAACTCGTTTAGAGTTTCTCCACTCTTCATCTTTATGCCCTCAAATCTTTGAAGAGCAACAGTCAGCTTGTTTTCTTTGGTCTGATCGTTGCCTTCACATAGCTGTGCTATCTTCTCCCAAATTTCTTTGGCAGTAGAGCACATTTTGATTTTGCTGAACATGTTTTTGTCCAATGTCTTGAACAAGATGTCTTTGGCAACGTTGTCAAGATTTGCCTTCTTCCTTTCCTCATTCGTCCAGAGGGATCTGTCCTTCTCTACCATTTGTGGTTCACCACCAGTAATGGCGACTGCTGTATTGACTTTCAGAATCTTTATTGGTCCATCAGTGATGACGAACCACATATCGTCATCCTGAGCTGCCAGATGAGCTTGCATTCTGATTCTCCAGTCATCATAGTCTTCCTTTGAGAACATATGAATTTTGTTGAATGATGCCATCAGCTCAAGTGTCTTTGTGCTGATTAAGATAACCTGGCTCTGATACCACTTGTTAGGATCGGTCTGGAGTGTTTAGAGGGGGGTGAATGAACACTCCTTCTAAAATTTAATCCCTTGTGATTTCTTTCGGATTAGTGAAAGAAATATGTTTCTTAATCAACTCTTTTATAGAACAGACCACTGAATGTATAAGTGCGGAACGGTCTGATCTTATATTTGTAAGAGCGGCTCGATGGCTTGAATGAAAGAACAAGTGCAGAAAGACAAGAACACAGAAATGTTTCTGGAAGTTCGAAGGTGGTGTAATCCTTCTACGTCTCCCCTTCTTCCAATTAAAGAAGGTTTATACTAGAAGACTTTGATTTATACAATCCTGTTGTACAAACCCGATTCAGGCTGGATTTACCCCACTACCAGTCTGAAACTCCTAGTCACTCGATCTGTTCAGACACTCTCTGTCTGACAGTTACAATTTGTTTCTCACTTCTGTTTTTCAATACAGACTACACAAGATGCGCACAGTGATCCTAAATGATCAAATATTACAAAGTAATCGTGCTTAAGAATAATTTCAGCTCGAGAGCTTCTGAGCTTGTAAGCTTGTGCTGATTTGCTTTCTTGTGCGTTTTTCGATTGATCAGTCTCTCGTGTCCTTGTATGTCTGTGTGTCGTCTTTTCTGTATTGTTGTTGCATCCTTTTATAGTTGCACGTACCAACAACACTATTTCCCTTAATGTGCAACTCTTGATTCTGCTTATTCTCTGAGTAAGCTACAGTATTCTTCTTCAGGATACTTGCCGTTCTGGTTCATGCTTTCGGCGACTGTCAGGTAAGCTCTTCTTTGTCTTCTTACCTTTTATGGCAATCTTCAGTCTTTGGTCCTTTGTAGCATTAATTACGACATTAAATACTACAATAAATAGCCGTTAATGGTTCGGACTGAAGAGCCAATCTTTATACATCCTTGACTGCTCTGATCTGATAAAGATTGAGATCGATCTGAAGCTTCGATCTAGTCAGTCTGATATCTATCGATCCGGTCTAATATGTGATATGTCTTATCAGCTTGTTCTATTTTGAGCGATCGATCTGGTCAGTCTGATTACCCTCGATCCGGTCTGATATGCTTTGTCATCTTATCAGCTTGATCTGTTTTGGACGATCGATCTGGTCAGTCTGATTTCTCTCGATCCGGTCTGATATGTTTTGTCATCTTTAAAATCTCATCGATGAGGTTCGGAACTAACACTACCCCTTCGGTCAACTGAATACAATTTATCATCTCGTAATCGTGGATCTGTAGGGATGTCTTGTAGCATTCCAAATTAATGACGTACCCTATCAGGACGGTGCATTTCAACAATATCATAAAAATTTAATGGACCGACATATGTCCATAATTGGTGGCTCAGATGTCCAGTGCACTCATCAAGGTATGGCTGCTAATTAAACTACAAATATAAAATTGCATTAACTAATATCAACATTATTTATTTTGTCATAACAACCACAACTAATATATTGCTTACTTGAGTTGATGGTTGCTCATCAAGAATGTCCTAATGATGCGTATAAAATGTCTCCATGTTTTCGTAAACCTTAAATGACATGTCCACCTATAGAATCACAATTACAAAATCTATAATATTTCAAAAAACATATAAAATAAGACAAAACATAATTACATTATTATCTTGCACCATATGGATCAGCAGGTAACATATTCTCCTCATCGATAAATGATTGGGCCAACGTCGAATCTATCCCCACCCATTTGAGAAGTTAAACCTGTTATTCGTGACAATGCCCAAATCTAAAATATTGTCACGAATAATATTAGTTAAGTAAAACGAGAATAAATATTTCAACATTTGAGAAAAGCAAACATAAAGTTTACATGTACGACCTGTAATACACCACCTCTATCCAGGGGTGCTTAACGGGCTGGGTCAATGCGGACCCGGCCCAAAATCGGACCGGTTAGCCCGGTTCGGAATCAGAACCGGGCTAACCGGTTCTGGACCGGTATCTTACCGGTTCCGGACTAAACAGATACGATTCCTGGTTGAACCGGAACCAGATCCGTTATTTTAGAAAAAAATTAATTTTTTAAAAAAAATTTGTATATATATATATTTGAGGTTAGCTTACAAACACAAAGGCCTATTAGCTCAATTGGTTAGAGCTTTAGAGTAGAAGACGATAGTCGCGTGTTCAAATCCTCCAAGCAACAATTTTCCTTGATTTCTTTTGAAAAAAAATCCAAAAAAAAATGGTTCCGGGTTGGAACGGTCCAATCCAGAACCGGTAGAACCCGAACCAGATCCGATCCCTTATCGGATCGGACGGATTCCAGAATTAGGGGGTCTGAAATTGGGCGATTCCGGATCTGATTGGTTCGGCTTGCCCCGTTAAGCACCCCTGCCTATCAGTTATTTCCTCTCATGGAGGAAGTGCGCAGCTCATGGTACAAATATGCTAACACGGAACTACCCCAACTATAATTGCCAACAGAATCAATATCCTCTTTCTGTAAAAAAAATAAAAAATAAAAATAACCTTACAGTATTGCCGGAGGAATCAGGGCACAAAATTCCACCTAACATCAATAATACACAACCCCGAGTATATCTGGCTGCATCTTCTATCGTACTGTGCACATTAAGAGCATTATTCACCAAGTGATGCTTTATTGCAGATATGTACAACTTCGCACATTTAAAGTGTCCAGTATCTGGTGAAAATTCCAAAAGCATATGGTAATATTCTTGTCACTCAGGTATACTTCTATCGTAATCAACACCAGATTATACCGATGCCATCTACTGGCAATGGCCATATCACTACAATGTCTTGCATGGTGATGGTTGCCTCTCCGTCTCTGAAGTGGATAGATGTGTTTCACGGCGCCATATCTCAAATAAAGCTATGATGATGTGAAAATTACCACACCTATAAACACCATAAAAACCAATATTGTCCAACACACTCACAATACGCGTGTCAAGTGGACAAAGATACCAAAAATATTTATCAGGGTTTCTGCCTCGAAGTGTTGTATCAATATCACGTGCCCAAACATTCTCAGATCTATGAGCTGACTGCAATGATAGAAGATGGCTGTCAATCGGGCATGGTGCTCTTTGTAAATCCATTCTGAAATATTACACTACAAATATCAATATAACAAAAATATAAACATGGCCGCACCGCCAGCCACCACCGGTCGCCAGCCTTTTCGCCTCCCGCAGTAGCCAGAAAACGTCGGCCACCGCCCGACACTCCCAACAGCCACAGGACGTCGGCCTTAACCCAACTTGGCCATAAATCGTCTGGCGGTCTCCACTTCTCATATCCAAACCATAACTATCCTTAAATAACAACTGCCAAACAACAAAAAATCAAACACAGACAAAAAAATAATGTAAATATTCCACTTTCAAAAATGTATATTACAGAAAAAAGTATTACCTTAGTTTGCAAGAATGATAAACAACTTGGCTCCACAAATTGCAAATCACGAAAAGTTTGGAAACTATGGAATAAAGGTTGGAACGATTTTGAAAAATTTTGGGGAGAATTTCGTCTGAGAAGAGAAGATAAGAAAGAAAGGAGAAGAAAGAAGAAAGGTGCGGGCGAACTAATGTATTATTGGAGACGCCTTCAACAAAAAAATTATTGAAGGCGACATCTGAAGAAAGGGGGCGGGCGAACTAATGTATTATTGAAGACGCATTCAATAAAAAAAATTATTGAAGGCGCTCAGATGGCGCCTTCAATAATATTTTTTTAAAAAATATCAAAAATATCATCTAAGATGGCGACTTCAGATGAAGTCGTCACCTTCGATGGCGACTTCGGTTATTTTAATAACCTTCCCCAAAATCGGTTATTTTGGCCTAATTACATAAACCTCCAAGAATTATTTATTAATTATTTTTAAACTATAAACTATTTTCATATTAATGAATATTTTAAAACTACTTATACATAAAATTACGTTCAAAATATGTTGGGTTTTGGAAACCCGAATAATCTTGGTTTTGATGTTAACAAAACTTGTTATTGTGTTGCTAACATATTTCATCAAGTGTGCAGTTCATAGATCATATTTAAGAGCTTGATGAATTACAAAGAAGTAGCTTGAAAATATCAAGCTGGACCAAGACTGGAATTCTGGCATAGCGGATTGTTTCGATCATATCTAATAGCTCGGTTATCGAAATGGTGTGCTTCCAAAGATATTGAACAGCCAACTCAAAATACTAAAAGTCATATTTCACAACAGATCGGCTAGTTCAAATGTTATCAAGGAGAAAAGACGCCTGCAAGATCGAGCTGAACCGCGAAGAAACAGCAAGCTGTTTCAGCAAGCAACTATCAGTCTGGTGGCCATAACTCTCAGCTCGCTTATCGGAACGGAACGATTCAGTATGGGTTGGAAAGCTAAGACAAAGATCTACAAGTTATCTTTGTAAGTGAAAGACTGAATCGGACGTTAAGATATCGAAAAGGCTTCTGCAAGTCACGCCATGTGAAGTCTGTAAGATCGAGCTGCTACAGCAAGCCACTATCAGTCTGGTGGGCATAACTCTTAGCTCGCTTATCGGAACGGAACGATTCAGTATGGGTTGGAAAGCTAAGACAAAGATCTACAAGTCATCTTTGTAAGGGAAAGACTGAATCGGACGTTAAGATGGCCAAAAAGCTTCTGCAAGTCACGCCATGTGCTGCTGCATCCAGCAAACAGACAGCAGGAGCATTGCCTCGTATTTCGAGCATAACTCTCTCATACAAACTCGAAATCGAGCGATTCTTGATTCCGTGGAAAGATAAGAGAAAGGGCTACAACTTTCATATAGATTACTTTGCCCAGAAATCAAAGAATCAAGAGCTACAAACAACAGATCGAAGAGCAAGTTCATCAATCTGTTTTTGTATCAAGCTTGTCTTGCATCAGACTGATTTGTCCAGACCAGACCAGCAGACCAGCAGACCAGCAGACCAGACTGAACCAGACCAGCAGACAGAACACCATATCAGACCAGCAGACCAGACTGAACCAGACCAGCAGACCAGACCAGTCCGGTCCGAAATACAAATAGCCCAGAAACCAGAATATGACCGTTGCAAGCTCGGGAATAGTGCAGAACCTTCTCCAACGGGCATATTCTTGTGTCTAACGTATATATCATTACTTGGGGCTATATATACATGATTTGGAAGCTCAATAACAGCTGATTGAAGATCAATCCAAGCCTTCCAAAGCAAACCCACTTGGGATTCAATTGAGGAACTTAAAAGACAAAAGCTGCTAAATGAAGAACACTCCTCAAACCTTTGGCACCTCTTACCTTGCTGTATCAGATCTGTTAGGAGATCATTTGTGCCTTTGTATTCACTCTATTCATTGTATTTGTGAGCTAAAATAGAAGAGTGAATACCATTGTAACGGTTGATGATTCATCACAACCGATGAGAGGTCTTTGTATGTGAGACATTAAAGAACATACATAGTTGAGTTGCTAGGAGTTCTAGTTGGATGGGGCATTCCCAACTGGATCGGGTTTGTACAACGGGATTGTATAAATCAAAGTCTTCTAGTGGAATCCTTCCATGAGGTGGAAGAAGGGGAGACGTAGAAGGATTACACCACCTTCGAACTTCCATAAACAAATGCTTGTTTATTTACTTTAATTGCATATCTTTAAAATGACTTTCAAATCTTTAATCGGTTTTAGAGCGGGTTATGTCGAGTGTCTTCCGCTCGATTTTGTAATCGAACTCGATATAATCTCTCGGTGCATTAATTCAAGAACACGAGCTATTGAAGCTCAAGTTGGTTGAACTCGGGTGTGGAATGGCAACCCACCCTCGGAATCGATCCTGACAAGTGGTATCAGAGCCAGGTTGTTCTTAGAAAGCATTTTAACCGATTTTTTTAGCGGATATCTTTTAAAATCATTTTCAAAATTTTCTTATGAGCATGAAATAGTTTCATAGCATATTTTTTCAAAATATGGTGTATGAAAATTTTTAGCATAAAAATCAATTCCATTGCATTCATTTTGCACGAAAATATTTTTAAAATCTATTTTAAATGTTCTAATTTTCGTTCAATATGATCTAAACTCATTTTAAGGTTATAATTTTTATTTTGAGATTTTATCTAACAATTTTCGAAGCATTTTAGTTTTCTGGCAGCTTGCAGCGACTTTGGGAGAATTGGCATAACTTCTTGCTCAGATGTCCAAATGACGAACCGTTTTTTGCGTTGCAAACTAGACTCATAGAGGATCTCAACGGTATAGGTCTTGCAGCCTAATTCTTCACGAGGAGATGCAGTTTATTCTGCAAAATTGACTCATGTGCTGCCACCGTTGAAAGATGAAATGGACATTGTTGAGTTTTGTCAAGAAATTCAAATTTGTTGCCAAGTATGCTACATGCATCATCAAAAGAGGTTATTTTTGTTCAAAAGTTAATGTGCATTGCATTTTTTTTAAATTGTTTTAGCCTACCCCATTTACCCCTCACTTGCTCAAATTTTCAAACATTTTAAAATTAAGGGGGAGAGTTTTATCTCAATCCTTGAGGGGGAGAACATTTTATTTGTCTTCCTTTTTGATTCACACAAAAAGGGGGAGAAATATGTTGTTTAAAAAATATGATTTTTCTTGTTATGCAACATTGTGCTTTAATGTTCATATTTTTATTCAAGTTTTGTGATCATCAAAAAGGGGGAGATTGTTGGGTTTTGGAAACCCGAATAATCTTGGTTTTGATGTTAACAAAACTTGTTATTGTGTTGCTAACATATTTCATCAAGTGTGCAGTTCATAGATCATATTTAAGAGCTTGATGAATTACAAAGAAGTAGCTTGAAAATATCAAGCTGGACCAAGACTGGAATTCTGGCATAGCGGATTGTTTCGATCATATCTAATAGCTCGGTTATCGAAATGGTGTGCTTCCAAAGATATTGAACAGCCAACTCAAAATACTAAAAGTCATATTTCACAACAGATCGGCTAGTTCAAATGTTATCAAGGAGAAAAGACGCCTGCAAGATCGAGCTGAACCGCGAAGAAACAGCAAGCTGTTTCAGCAAGCAACTATCAGTCTGGTGGCCATAACTCTCAGCTCGCTTATCGGAACGGAACGATTCAGTATGGGTTGGAAAGCTAAGACAAAGATCTACAAGTTAACTTTGTAAGTGAAAGACTGAATCGGACGTTAAGATATCGAAAAGGCTTCTGCAAGTCACGCCATGTGAAGTCTGTAAGATCGAGCTGCTACAGCAAGCCACTATCAGTCTGGTGGGCATAACTCTTAGCTCGCTTATCGGAACGGAACGATTCAGTATGGGTTGGAAAGCTAAGACAAAGATCTACAAGTCATCTTTGTAAGGGAAAGACTGAATCGGACGTTAAGATGGCCAAAAAGCTTCTGCAAGTCACGCCATGTGCTGCTGCATCCAGCAAACAGACAGCAGGAGCATTGCCTCGTATTTCGAGCATAACTCTCTCATACAAACTCGAAATCGAGCGATTCTTGATTCCGTGGAAAGATAAGAGAAAGGGCTACAACTTTCATATAGATTACTTTGCCCAGAAATCAAAGAATCAAGAGCTACAAACAACAGATCGAAGAGCAAGTTCATCAATCTGTTTTTGTATCAAGCTTGTCTTGCATCAGACTGATTTGTCCAGACCAGACCAGCAGACCAGCAGACCAGCAGACCAGACTGAACCAGACCAGCAGACAGAACACCATATCAGACCAGCAGACCAGACTGAACCAGACCAGCAGACCAGACCAGTCCGGTCCGAAATACAAATAGCCCAGAAACCAGAATATGACCGTTGCAAGCTCGGGAATAGTGCAGAACCTTCTCCAACGGGCATATTCTTGTGTCTAACGTATATATCATTACTTGGGGCTATATATACATGATTTGGAAGCTCAATAACAGCTGATTGAAGATCAATCCAAGCCTTCCAAAGCAAACCCACTTGGGATTCAATTGAGGAACTTAAAAGACAAAAGCTGCTAAATGAAGAGCACTCCTCAAACCTTTGGCACCTCTTACCTTGCTGTATCAGATCTGTTAGGAGATCATTTGTGCCTTTGTATTCACTCTATTCATTGTATTTGTGAGCTAAAATAGAAGAGTGAATACCATTGTAACGGTTGATGATTCATCACAACCGATGAGAGGTCTTTGTATGTGAGACATTAAAGAACATACATAGTTGAGTTGCTAGGAGTTCTAGTTGGATGGGGCATTCCCAACTGGATCGGGTTTGTACAACGGGATTGTATAAATCAAAGTCTTCTAGTGGAATCCTTCCATGAGGTGGAAGAAGGGGAGACGTAGAAGGATTACACCACCTTCGAACTTCCATAAACAAATGCTTGTTTATTTACTTTAATTGCATATCTTTAAAATGACTTTCAAATCTTTAATCGGTTTTAGAGCGGGTTATGTCGAGTGTCTTCCGCTCGATTTTGTAATCGAACTCGATATAATCTCTCGGTGCATTAATTCAAGAACACGAGCTATTGAAGCTCAAGTTGGTTGAACTCGGGTGTGGAATGGCAACCCACCCTCGGAATCGATCCTGACAAAATAAATTAATTATATTATTCTCATGGTATTATATCTTTTTTTTGGTAATTATGATGATAAAAAGATCTCGTAATATCAAAATATCAACATATTTAAATAAATTTTTCAAAATATTTTAATATCTTATTGCTAAAAAAAGACTTCAAAACTTATGAGATGTTTAAAATAAGTTTAGCCAAATATCTTTTGACAATTATATGTAGATGCTGAATTTAAATGATTCATTTTAAATCATGATCTCTAATGATAATCGATGTTTTATCGAATCGATTTGTTCTATTTGATGTCAAAATCAATCAGTTTGGTTTGGTAAAAAACAAATTTGGTCTGTTCAATTTTACAAATTCGGGATTTAGGTCAAAATAGATACCCCTGAAAAACACCATAAGCGACATTCGCTCAAAAATTTCTGTAACGGTCATTTATTTTACTAACAGCAGAAATTGTCTGTAAGCTTTAAACTAACTTGAGCGAGGTTTCTGTAATTTTTCAAACCATATGGGAGGTTTTTGTAATTACATCAAAAATCGAGGGGTGTAGATATAATTAACCTTTTTTAAATTTTTTTTTTATTTTGGACATGCTATCTTAAAATTATTGGTTATGATCAATGTATAAAAAAATTACCTTTAAAAGAATAGGATGTTAAGATAAAATTGTTTACAAAAGTAGAGGTTAAATAAAATAGATTCTAAGTGAACAGAAAAACAGAAGTGTTTGTTTGTTGAGATAAAATTATCGGGTTTGTTTGTTGCTGCCCTGAAAGGTACTGCCCTTAGGAGCATCATCCACCAACCATATAGAATCTTTTTTTCTTTTTTAAAAAAAGATTCCAAATGAACGATGATGATGCCCCTAAGAGCACTGCCCTTAAGGGCATCATCAAACAAACCTAATAATTGTCACATGCTTTCCTTTGTAAAGGATTCTAGTTTGAGTCTAAGTCACATCCTTCCCTTTGTGGAAAAAAAAAAAATATATATATATATATATATATAATAAAGTTAAACATATTAATTACACATTATATTTGACAAATTTTTATATTATTTACAATGAATTTAAAACTTTAATTTGATATGAAAAAAAAAACAAAAACAAAAGTAGTCATAAAAACGATCTTCCACAAAACAAGATCAAGGCAGTTGCCTTTATTTGGATCATGAATCCAAACCATAATCTACCATCTTTTATTCTCTTCAACCACAAAACAGCAACACTCAATCCGTCTCAATGCCTAACTATTCCAATTCACATCTTCAACAAATTATTGCGAGTATTTTCAAAGTTTTGAAGGTATTACATGCTCATCTTTCAATCCCAATAACCCGCAAACTTCCGGGTACAGAGCCACCCGAATACCCGCGTACACTTTCCCACTCCACTTCCTCTTCGCCACCTCCTCCCCCATGCGCATCGCAGCCGCCACCACCTCCTCCGAACTACTGTGCGCCGAGTCAACAATCCCCATCGCTACCGCCTCCTCCGCCCTGACCTTCGCCGCCTGAAGAACCAATCCCCTCCGAGCAGTACAGGTTCCGACTTTCCCCCTAATCAGAGCCGTAAAATAATCCGGCAAAGTCATGCCTATATCCAACTCGCTCATGTACATCACAACCCTCTTAGACGTCATCATGACGTAATCATGGCTCATCGCTAACATCAACCCAGCCGCCGCGGCATGTCCAGTGACGGCGGCGACGGTCGGCATAGGAAGAGCCATCAAATCGGCGACGACTCCTTTGAACATATCCACCATATGTAGCAGCTCTTCTTTGGCGGCTTCAGTTGAGCCGGATTTGACTCCAACTGCTTGCGCGTGTCTCAAATCGAAGCCGTTGGAGAAGAATTTGCCTTGGGATAAGGTAATCAGAGCCGATCCGTCAACTGCTTGGGACTTCACTTCGGCTAGGGCCGACCGGATCGACGAAATCAGTGACGGGTTCAGGCGGTGCTCCTGATCTGCTTTGGTGACGCCGGTTAACGTCAGAATGAAAAGATAGCCGCGCCTGTCTAACGTGCACATCTTGAGGATCGTTGAATTGTAGATGAGAGCGTGACTTGTTAGGAAGGATATTATATACCTAGAAAGAAGTGACGATAAGATCAAGCTATTCGTTCTTCTTCTATTTTTTTTAAAAATATTTTTTTCCACGTTCGACGGATCGAGTTGCTCCCAAAAAAGAAGTTAAGCTCTAAACATATAGATTTTGCCCACAATAAGATCAAGCTATTCGTTTTGTGTAGTATATAATTAATTAATATAATAATACTTCATGTAATTGAGATATGGCTAATTTATCCAGCTGACTGTCACATGCCTACCACCACCCTCATCCTTTACACTTGCTTGGGACATGCATTGATATCTATCATAAGTGATCCATATCACAAGTGATGTATATCCAAAAGATGAGTGTGACACCCAGAGGAATCGCATCCAAAAGATTAGTGTGGCAAAGATGTGTATGCTCCGTTGGATGTACGGTATGACAAGTTGAGATAAAATAAGAAACGAAGATATTCGAGCTGAAGTAGGTGTAGCTTGTATAGAACAAAAGATGCAAGAAAGCCTCTTACATTGGTTTGGTCATGTTCGACGTAGGCCCAGCAGTGACATGTGAGTCGAGTGGCGTCCATGTATTTCGTCTAGTTCACGAGAGCGAGAAAACGACCTAAAAAAACATGGCTCGAAGTTATACGCAATGACTTGGAGTGCAAGGGGATTACAGAAGATATGTTTACCGATATAAGAGTTTGGAGAAGACTGACGCATGTGTCCGACCCGACTTGTTTCTCTCCATTATTCATGTAGTCTATCCCAATTCACTGGGATTAAAGACTTAGTTGTTGTTGATGTTGTAATAATAATAGTAGTACCAGTGATGTTGCTGGATGGATTCCTGATACCGGGCAAATATGATCGAATAGCACTAACAACATGAACAATGTGACTCCAAATAGCAAGTGTTGAAGCGGTTATGCTTATGTGTCTGAACAGATTGAGCCTGAAAGCCAATGCGATTAGATGGGCACCGAGAAGACCTCATGCGTGACCACTCCGACAAGCAAGTTGGTGTTTGGTAAAACAAGTGGTACAAGAATCAAACAAGCAAAGGCATGAGAGTTCTTCACGATATGCATAAAAACGATACGAAGAACCTGATTTAAATTTGGAGTGCTTTGGGAGTAACTGAGTTGTCCCTCTGATGCAATCGTTGGGGTCTTGTATTTATAGTTGCGTCCTCAGTACTTATAGCACGTCAAATTCGGAGCACGAGCAGGCGCCTCCTTTGCTTGGACAGTTTCTATTCGGCACTAACATGAGATTTTACCATGTGTAGCATCTTTTCTATGACATCATCACCTAGTATACAAAAAATAATTAATTTAAAATTGCTTATATTTACAAGTGAAATAAATTAATATTTTTAAAATTGACAAAATATTAAAAAAATGAATTATTTTTTGAAAATATAATAGCATGGGTAGAACCAAACATTTGATAATTTACCAAAAATTATAGCCAATAGTGATTTTATAACTCAAATATGTTATATGTATGGAGGAACATTTCGATCACTCGATCTCCCAACAAGAACATTTATTATTGTCCAACAATTCATCTCTCAATAACTATACTATATTGTAACTGACAAAAATTGAACACATAATATTGACTCTAATAGAAATTTTAAGATTAAAGCGGTTGTCATTTTTCAAAAATTACAGCTGTTTGTGATAACACAACTCAAAATTTTAAATCGTGCAGCAAATAAACATTACGTTTCGATTCTTTTTAATATGGATAATTATTTTTCTCTCCAACATGAAGTATACTGAACAATATAATTTATCTAAGATATTGTCAATGAAAATAAATACTAAAACTTGTTAGTTCTTAAAAGTTCGATTGAATTCAATTAGGTTTTCCAAAATTAATAAAAAAAAATTCCGTAAAAAAAAATATAATCTAAAATTTCAGGAAAAAAAATATGGTTCATCTATCAACCTTTCTATCTGTGTCTACGAAATCAAACAAACCCGTCAATTACCAACGATATCATAAAACAAGTAAAACACAACCAACCCATTAAATATTATAAATTGTACTAGCAACTTTTTATATTTTGTATTATACACAAACTTTATGATGCTATTTTTTCAGTACTCTTTAGGTACAGTTTGTGGGTCGGTTTTGTGTCATTTCCAAAATGGAAAAACCTAATCTTCTCTCAAAACAAAAACAAAAAAAATGGAAAAACCAAATGTGCCGTTTCAATAAATTTATGTCAGAGTGTAAAGGATAGTCAGATGTCTCACTTTTATACATTCGATCTTACAAACATCAACATACATATAAATATATATATAAATATACATACATATTTATGTATCTTGATCTTTATAAATACCCGGATCATTCAAGTATTTTTTTGATAGCCAGCGAATAGCCCAATTCAACGGACCACGTGGTGAAGGTTTGAATAGTTGCTACAGGATGGTAAGTGTTCTGTGGGGTTACTTATTTGTTATCTATTTGATCAATTACCCAGATTTTTTAATGCATTAGATCTCACATATATCGATAAATTTGGACAATTGATCTGATATTTGGTGTAAGTACCTCACGTGATTGCCGATAATAATTCTTTATGTGGATAATAGGGTGGATAAATTACCCACCAAAATGTATTTTGCACATCTAAAATTTTCCCCTCATTTTTTATATTATTATTATTTTGTTCCATCAACCTAAATTCCAAAATCGGACTATGAAATAGTGTCTGGCATACAAATTGTAGTCCTTACTCTGAGATTCATGGTATTTGAAATCATCAAATTTCAAGATCGTTTGAGAGAAATATGCTCGAATTACCAAACTGCCTTCCACGTTTCACCTGCAAAATTTATATTATTACTATTAGAAAAATTACATAAAACATCATATAGTTTGGTTCAATAAGTTAAATTTACCAATATAGCAGGTTCCCAAAACCTGTCCATACCTATAATTAAAGGAAAAAAAATCTAAAAAGAATTTCCAAATTTTGTTCACATTTTGATGATGTCATTATCATACATTATCATACATTATATGATTAAATGTTTTATCTGATGTGTATATTGATATTTGTTTACGTATGATAAATATTTTAGTGTTTAGAAAAATCAACATATTTCATTTGGAAAATATCAAAATTTACCAAGGAAAATAGGACTAGAGTACACAAAATCCACACTTTGTGCAGTTGTAAGTGCATATTCTGTTATCAATAGTTGTGAGTTACAAGCTTGATGTATGCGGTCAAGAACAGGAGCCTCTAGAGCTCGCATAGCCGGCTCGGATAGAGCATTGTGCATCAGTTTCCACTATAGAAAGACCAAATGAAAATCCAGTAACAGCTTTACAACCCTCCAACATCGTAAATGATTCCGCAATATGAGGTTCATATTGACTCATTAAGACAAGTACAAATGCAAAGAATACAAAGCATCACCCACACCCACCCCAAAATGGAGTAATTCACTTTGAACGGTGGCATCAACATTAGTTTTAAACATACATGCAGGAGGAGCAATTCCAAGATATGCAAGCAGAAGTAATTTGTGGTCGGGGTTGAGCAAAAGATTGACAAAGCAAAAAAGCACTCCACAAGCTATTAGCACAATCCAAAACCCCTCGTATGGTTCCTTCAAAAATCCATCTGTTTCGAGCCTGCCAAATAGCCCAAGTGAGAGCACACAAAAGCCCCAAAACCATCATCAGTCCAAATGCCGTCTAAAGCCACTTCGTCTTACTTAATGAAAACCAAATTATATTGGATTTGTACAATTAATTATAGGTGACTCCTTCAACCATAATGAATATTAAAAAAAAACATGGTTTCACATACTCCTCAGCAATGACACAACTGAACGCTACTGAATGCTGTCACATGCACATTCTAGAGCTATGCATTGAAAACAGCTATCTAGCTCATAAATCATATGCCCATACTAGTTCTACAAGTGTGTTGTCCTTTTGAGGTATTCTTTCAAAAAGCTCCATATTTATCCGAGGAAAAGGATTGCGACTAATTTGCTTGTTAGAAAGAATGGTAATGAATAATGGCTATAACTACGTGTGCTCAATTACTGTGTTTGAGATCAATCTAAATAGGTAGATGTGCTTAATTAGGGTGATCTGTAATCATCATTTATATAAATTTCAGAAAGAAAAAAAAAATGCATCATTTTTAAAAAGTAAATGAAACTCTTGGCTACCCTCAAACACTACATCATGGGAGTACCACAACTCTTAAATGGAAATGCGATAGTGCCCTTGGGATAACAATAGCATAGAAGTATTCATTAGGTTAAATGTCCAAATTCACAAGAGAGTGGATCAAGCCAACCGAGTCAAAGAAACAAAGGCGGAAAAGACCCGGGTTTGTTTTGGGTGCACCCGGTGTTTGGGTGCACCAAGACACATACATGTGTATCTATATATATATATATGTATATTTTATGTTACATGTGTATCTATATATATGTATATTTTATGTGTATCTATATATATGTATATTTTATGTATGTATCTTGGTGCACCCAAACACCGGATGCACCAAAGACAAACCCGAAAAGACCCTTTCCTTTGACCGAAACTATTTTGTTGTAAATTACTGTTTTCACCCAAGCGTGTATTCCAATTTCCAGGTGCCCCATATTTATAAACCATCAAGACCCCCCCCATTCCATCTCATCGCCAGCTCAACCCATTTCTCAAATTTTCAAAAATCTCTTCTTCAATTTTGGACATACATGGCAGATATAAGGAAAGGGAATCCGTCGACGCGTCGTAAATCGATCCGTTTACAGAGGAGTGCACCCTCGTCTATACAGATTACTCCGGTGACGGAATGGAACGTGGCCATACCACTTTTGTCGCCGTTGATTTTGTCACCTACGTCGATTGATCTGACGGATGAGAACAAGTCATGCTCTAATCGCAAAAGTGAAGAGCCGACAACGGTGGCTGAGAAGCCGGTGGTGGTTGTGAAGAAATGGCTGCACCCGGCGCAGCCGTTCAGTTATGAGCCGGTTCCGTTTTTGCCGTTTGTGTGTACTCGGAATTATGATAGATAACAATTTATTTAATCTCTTTTTCTTCTTTTTATTTAAAATTGTTTAGCTTTTTTGTCAATAATAATAATAATATGTATTTGGTAGATTATTAGATTCTCGTGAATATTATGAGATGTGAATATATGATTGGTGGATTTGGTTTAATAAGATTATAATTATTATGGAAAAACCAAATAAAAATTCGGTTTCCATAGGAAATTAATTCATTTTTTCGAGTATGTACATGTTTTTGACAAAATAGAAATTTAAAGATAAATAAAATCAAATTACCACAAAGATAATATAAATTTTTTTACTAGTATTAAATATTATTTCTATATTATCTAATATCTGTTGTTATAAATTTAGAAATCAATATGTGATACAATTTAGAATGCAATAATTATATAAAAATGAAATATTATAATCATCGATAAAAAAAATTCTAGGGATGAACGATGATAATGTAAGTAATAGTTGTCAATTGGACATGGAGATTGATAGTCACCAAAGAGAATGGGTTCTAAATATGAATAAGGTGGAAGATATTTTTGACAACCTTTGACGCTCAAGTCAGATAATAGGAATTATACAGAAAATCTATAATGAAGTAATTACTGTGTGTAGAGATATAATCATACCTGAAATTTTAAAGTTGCTTGCTATTTATAGGAGTTATTTCGGAGATATATGGTTTGGACCAGTAAGACGACCCCTAAAATCTCGGAACACGGCAACTGGATCCATAAGACCATGATCCCAATGACCCCTAAAAACTCGGAGCACTACGAGTTCCGCCTTGGACTCTAACAACGAGCGTGTTAATTTGATTCTAGAAGGGTATAGCTAAAAAGTGACTGAAAGAGGTCGGCTGTAAACCTATGGTCGGAAAGACGGCGGAGACGAAAGTGGTTGTCAAGGCAAAAGAGGTCGGTAGGTAGATAAGGTCGATAGAGGGCCAAAGATCTGGGAAACGGGTCGGCGAGAACAAAACAGGTCGATAAACCAGATGAGGTCAATATTGTGCCATAGGCCTGGTATGGGTAAATGTTAAATTGGAGTTATGAAGAGAGACGTTGGAATCAAATGGTTTTAGATTAACTAGATCTAAAATGAAATATATGGAGTGTAGATTTAGTGGTCGTACCTTTTGAGATTCTGATGTTGTAGCACACGGTGGTCAAGAGGTATCAATGAGCAACAAGTTCCGATACTAGGTTTGGTTATCCAGAAGGAAAGATAGATTGACAGTGACGTAACCACAGGATCCAGGCTGGTTGGTTGAAATGGAGAAAATTCACCAGAGTTCTATGCGATCGTAATAACTAGCTGGAACTGAAGGGAAAGTTTTATAAAAAATCAACGTTAGACCCGTAATATTGTATGTGATGGAATGCTTGGCACCCAAGATGAATCAAATACAAAAGATGAGTGTGACAGAGATGCGTATGCTTCGTTCAATGTGCTGTAAGACCAGAAGAGACGAAATAAGGAACGAAGATATTCGAACTGAAGTTGGTGTAGCTTATATATAAGAGAAGATGCAAGAAAATTGCTTATGTTGGTTTGGTCAGGTTCGACGTAAGCCTAGCAATGCACTTATACGTCGAGTTGAGTCCATGGATTTCGGCCAGCTCAGGAGAGCAAGAGGACGACCAAAAAAGACATGGCTCAAAGTTATACGCAAAGACTTGAAGTGCAAAGAGATTACGGAAGATATTTTGATCGATAGAAGCGTTTGAAGAAGATTGACGTATGTGTCCAACCCAACTTAATTATTTATATTGTTCATATAGTCTACCTAATCTATTGTGATAAAAAGCTTAATAGTTATTATTGTTATAGATCAGGTAATCAGAGATGATTACAGATACAAATTATAAATAGTGGTGTAGCACATTGAATTGAATAATAAACTTGGAATCTTTTACGTAAAATTATAAATTATAAATAGTGGAGTAGCACATTGAATAATAATGTGACAAAACTTGGAATCTTTTACTTGGCTGGTGTGTTTATTTTCTTTAAAATAAAGGTTGAGTGTTTTAATGGAAGATGGTTTCATCATTATATTTATATTTATATAGTCAAATTTTGTTACGGTTGAAAAAGACTGATATTAGGTGCTACCGACTTAATAAATGCATGGTTGAATTTTGCATATTTGATACATGCTTCGTATTTATCCAATGAAATAGACATTATTATATATTCAATTTCTTACATTCAATATTTGAAAAATTGTAAAATATATCATATCCAAGAGTAGATAGTATTTTGCTGGGGATAAATTCGAGTCGGTCCAATAGGAAAAAGTTTTTTCGGCAGTCCAACAAAAATAAATGATTTCAACTAGATCTATTTTCTAATGTAATGATCATAAACTTGAGTCTAGCGATGCATGTATATCGCATTTACATGCATCACATGAGTCCATCGGTGCACGTAGATTACATGCAACGCTAGACTCATACGTGACGGCAAGCAGACATAATAATTGTTAGCATTTATTTTGTCATGTCAATTGGAGTGAATAATTGTTGCGGATGGAAAAACGTGTGCATTAAATATTTTTTATTGGCCGATAGAAACGCGTTTTTAACACGGTGTAACTTCCTATAAATATGGCTCCCATGGTTTCAGTTCATTCAGCCCATTTCATAATGTTCTCTCATATCTTTATATTTGAGTGTGTATTTCTATAATATTTGTGAGGTAGTTTTCTCCTGTATTTAGAGTGATGTTCTCTTTGAAAGATAGCGAGATGTTGTAACCCACAAAATATCATAGTGAAATATTTTCATCTTGCCCGTGGTTTTTTACCATAATAATTTTTTAGGAGTTTTCTACGTAAATTCTGGTGTCCATTTTATTCTTCATTTTCGCTATTTTCTATCTCATGATACCGCATCTGGGGCCAACAAGTGGTATCAGAGTCTCGTTGTAAAAATCTTAAAAATTCTAAGTATGCTCTGTGGTTGTAGCCTTGACTGATCTTCCACATCAGAAAAAAAATTTGGGATATTTTTTTTATTGAGACAATTTTATTGTTGTCAAAATGGCGGCATGGTTAGAGATTGAAAAATGTAACGGAAGCAATTTCATGTTGGGAAAAATAAAGATGCAAGCAGTTCTACGAAACGATCGTTGTTTGACGGCTATTGGAGATAGGTCGAATGAGGGCATGGACGATGCAAAGTGGAATGAGATGAACGATAATGCTATTGTCAATCTGCATTTGGCCATAGCAGATGAAATTTTTTCAAGTATTGCTGGAAAAAAAATGCCGAAGATATTTGGGATACTCTGACAAACCTATACGAGGCCAAGTCACTACATAACAAGATTTTCTTAAAGAGAAGGTTTTATACTCTTCGGATGTCGGAATCGTCATCGGTGACCGACCATATCAATACACTGAATACTTTATTTGCCCAACTCACTACTTTGGGGCATAAAATAGAGGAAATTGGACGTGCGGAGTTTCTACTTCAAAGTCTACCGGATTCATACGATCAACTCATGTAATGCCCCGATATGGATCATATATGCTTGATGTGATTATTGTGTAATTATGTGATGATTACGACAGGACGAGGACTCGAGTTCGGGTTGAACCGAGTGTGATATATAGATGACAAGTATGATAAGACATTACATATGCTGAGTAGAGAACATAGACATATAATTATGTATTGAGTTGCTATGTTTGTGCATGTTTTGTTGTATCATGGCCAAGAGATCATGGACACGAGAACTCAGATGCATGAGGTGGGTAGTGGGCTACTATATTGATGAATTTCACATGCATTTGAGCAAAGTGTACCTGAATTTGTATTTGCATTTGAGGTTAATATATATATGCAAAATCAGATTTTATACGCATACTTACAGCATAACACACCTACAATTATCTCCAATGTTTCTCTCTTGTAACTCCTCGCTTGTTCTTGCTTTTCTTCTTGAATTGGAGCTTGGAAATGAAGTAAGATGTAATCCTAGTTCAGATTCTTGTAAAGTTAGTAAGAAGTATATGGTGTGTGAGCTTGTGTCTAAGAAAGTATATGGAAGCAAAGTTATACTTGGTTGAACTAATTGATACATGATGTAGTGCAAAGAAAAGTGTTGTAATGTTATGGAAATATGTTATATGATGCTAGGCGATGCTTTAACCAAATTTTTATGATATGAATGGAGTTGTAGGAGGTGAACCAAGAGGATAAACTCAAAATCGCCATATTGAGAATTTTTCAGAGTCGGGCGATCGATCGCGATTTATGTGGCGATCGATCGCCACGACAGGAAAAAATCATAAGGCGGTTTAACACATGGGCGATCGATCGTGTGATCGTGACCGATCGATTGCTAGGAGGTGATCGATGGCATAAAACATAGAGATCGATAGCTGATGGCCAGAAAGTTTTGAAAAAAGTGGAGATCGATCGCTAGGGTTTAAATACCGCAAACACCAACCCCACTATGCACATTCAAAATATTTCCCAAATTAATCGGATATACAGGCTTATGAGATGATGTGTATTTTGAAGTATTTTTTGCTTCTGCCTGATGTATGGGAGTTTGGCCTCGGTTAGGAACGATAAGTAGAGTCAGGCACTTTTAGCAATTGAGAAAGTTAGTGGGAAGCAGAAGAGCTTGGCAAATAATGCTTCGCTTTTGGTCATGCTGGCACATGATTGATTTTCGGTTACAGAAGTATGCTTGCATCTCAGAATTTAGATGATGTGATATTTTTCAGCTTGTATTGCCAAATTGAATGGTGAGGAGTTAAAAGGCTTTGATTCGGTACTTTGGAGGTGATTGAGTAGGTGGCGGAAGAGGGAGTGAGGGAGGAGGAGATGGTGGTCTAACATAGATGAATGAAATGATGGTGGTATTTTTAGTGCACAGCCAGTGTCTAGCGGTGCATGTAAATTATATGCATCGCTAGACTCATACGATGCATGTACTTATAATATACATGTACACTTGTGTCTAGCGGTGGTGCATGTAAAAATTACATGCATCGCTAGAGTCATGCGATGATGCACGTAAATTATATGTACAAGATATTTTGGTCATTCTTCTTTGAATTTCCAGTGCCTGCTCACTTTTGATAGAGACAGTCGCATCTAGTTATTGTCTACAAGTTAACAATTACATAGGGTCTTTTCAAAATGCACAAAAGTTCTTTAACAATTCACTAAACAACCAGCAATTGTGTCTAACGGTGCATGTAAATTACATGCATCGCTAGACTCATACTGTGCATGTAAATATATTACACATGCATCCCTTGCGTCTAGCGGTGCATGTAAAAATTACATGCACCGCTAGAGTCATGCAATGGTGCACGTAAATTACATGTACTAGATATTTTGGTCATTCTTCTTTGAATTTCTTCCATTGTCGGCTCACTTTTGATAGAGATCATCACATCTGGTTATTGTCTACAAGTTAACAATTACATAGGGTCTTTTCAAAATGCACAAAAGTTCTTTAACAACTCACTAAATAACCAGCAATAGTGTCTACTGTGCATGTAAATTATATGCATCGCTAGACTCATAGGTGCATGTAAATATAATATATATGCACCACTTGTGTCTACCGGTGCATGTAAATATAATATGCATGCATCGATGTGTCTAGCGGTGCATATAATATACATGCATCAAATAGTTTGGCCATTTTGATATTAGCCATCAATCCAAAATAGCCACCTTAAATTGCATGCACCATCCTACTTAAATAATTCCTCTAACCCCCCAGAGGTTGTTACAACAGTGGATGTTAGGCATGTTTTCAAAAGTCTTGCCAAGAAGAGAAATCGTATGTCATGAGTTATGAAAACATTTTAGAATCTAAATGCTGCAGCTAGTTTTTCATATAAAGTTGTTTCATGTATTTTTCAATTTTCGAAAAGTCTGAGTTTTGCTCTATATATGAAAAATGGCCTGCATTGTTTTTGCTCTGAAAAAATGGCGATCTTGATATTTTGTTCTTGAGAGATTCTCTATCCACCTATCCTCTTCCATTTTCAAAATACATATATCGCTCTTGTTTGTTTTTACCTGAAAGCTGTGCTTGATTGGAGGTATTAATTTGTAGCAATCAAAAATGACTTTTCTATTAACGGCTTATATATATATATATATGAAATTAAGAATAATTTACTGCTTATCTCCGTTCTGTTTTATAACAGTCCGATAGGGTTATTTTGGCCATTTTGACCTAAAATAACCTAATTGAAAATAATATATTTTGGCGAACTAGGTAGAAAAAACTTTTAACTTTTAGTACTGGCCGAATTTTTCACTTAATTAATTTGTGTCGTCGTGGGCTTCTTTAAACTTGGCATAAGAATCTGTATTTGATCAAGAAGAACCTAAAAAAGCCCATCAAATATCAATGATCGAAGTCAATTATAAGGCTAATCATCCATTTTTGCTTTCAAAAAGAAAATATTCCCGCACCCAATAAACTTCGATAAGTCTTTTAAAAAATAATTATTAATACAACGTAAATAAAACTGGCATAACACTTTTATAATAATACAAGTACATACATATTGTTGGAAAATCTGGCATCAAAAAGTCGGGTATTCGATATACCAGATTATGTTTGCAACGCAAGTCTGATTTTCCCGGATCATCAAGTCCGTCTACAAGCATCCCAGCATCCCTCATGGCAGCGGGCGTTCATGTTTTAGGGTTCACAATCCATGGTCTCAACCAAAACATAAATATTTTTTTGTTTAAATGAGACTTTTTATTCATACTGAGTGTTATAACCATGAAATTCAAATATAGGAGATTGAGCAACAGAATCTTGAAAAAAAAACGTGCGTCCATTCTCGTACAAACACACAAACAAAAAATGGTGTTTTCATAAGGCACAATCTCCGTATGCAACAAACGCGGAGACGAGCATAAAAATATTTAGATCTATTTCTGGCGAGATCGAGCGATAAAGGCTCTGATACAACTGTTGGAAAATCTGGCATAAAAAAGTCGGGTATTCGATATACCTGATTATGTCTGTTTGCAGCGAAAGTCTGATTTTCACGGATCATCAAGCCCGTCTACAAGCCTCCTAGATCTTGAATCCTCGTTGGTATTGATAGATTACTACTAGAGTAATCTACTCTAATTGCACACCTTAAGCCCTTGGAGTTCGTTGGTGATTCTCCAAGAGGGACTAACTATGGTGTGAGCACGAGAGTATTGTAATGTTGTTGGTGTGATGTAGTGGAGGCAAAGACACCTACTTATAGGGCTCAAACCCTTGCCTAGGTCAAACATGTTTTACATGGTTGATGGCTAGAGTTTGTCTTTGTGCATAATATGGATGTCTATTGGGCCTTGTGCCACAAGCCCGACCCAATGGATGTATTGGGCCTTGGGCCATAAGCCCAACCCATATACATCTACACATATAATAAGATTACGCTTTTTTTTAAACATCCATTGGATGTAGAGAATGTTAGGATCGATTCAAACGTCGCTACGAGAAATGTAGAATTCAGTTACCAGTTACATAACACTATTTTAATTTCATTACCAAATCTTCATGATTGGTACATTAAATTTTTTTTATCAAATTAATTTTAATCGGAAGATAAATATGTACTTTACGACCAAATAAGTAACTACTTAGTCGATGAAATAACAATTTTTTGAGCAACTTAGATTAAGTCATAATTATTTAGTAAACGAAGATAATAATATACTTTTCAAAAAAATTATATCATAAATATAAAGTTAAACAAATTAATTGAGAAAAATCGCAATTTCATTTATGGTCATATACCCCAAACCAACCAAAAAATAACTTGGGACATGGTGGTGAGTTCGTTGGATAAATGGAAATGTGGGTATGGGGTTTAGGTAGAATACATTTATGGATTTGTATAGTGCATGTAATGCATATTGTTAACCAATAAATGAAATAATCATGTTAAATGGTCCATTGAATAAGTAGTATGTATGTAGGGGTTGATTGAATATATATATATATATATATATATATATATATATATAACAAAAATAACTTGATATGTCGATATATGCAGGTCGGAGTTACCTATAGGCAAGAGGGGCAAGTAAAAAAAAGTTTTTACCCTAGTTTTTTTTTTATTATTTTGGCATTTTACTCCATAAAAAAATGCATTTTACCACCTAAACAGTTCATTTCCCATAATTTCATGCATCTGCCCTTGAATATATGTAAAATTTATTTGCGAGTATCGATTTGCTCAACATAAAATATCTCAATCCCTTCCAACTTCATTTATTTGTACCATTTCAGGATCTGTGCGGATTGTTCTCAACTTCTATGATTTGGTTGGGTTAGTTCTATTTTTGATAGTGCAAACTTTTTGGAACCGGTGAAAGACAGTTGAGCCAAATCCATGATTGGTTACAAGTAAACAGTTTACGTTCGGACATTCAAATCTCTCTTTATCTGCTATGCTATCTTCACGATGGTTGCTTTATGTTATCGTAAGAATATTATCTGGTAGTACTGAGATGACGACATACATCGTCGTCCGACGAGTTTTGTCTTTTATTACCAATTCCATCTATTACTCACTTTTTGACCAAACCACCCTTTATATGTAACCAAGTTTGCAACTGCAAAATTGTTATATTTAATTATTAAGTGAGTGTTTGTAAATATTTGTACAAACTACTTATCAGCTTTTTCAGATAAAAAAATAGATTTTGAGTATTTTATTCTTTACTTTTGCTATTGTTTCTCTAAAAATAAGCAGAAAAAACAGAAGTAGATAAACATGTCATGTCATGCTTTTGACCGCTTTGGGTTGTTTGATGTCAATTTTGAAATTAATTGAAGTTTATTAAGCTGTTTTTTTTAATAGCAAACACTCGATACTTTTACTTAAAATCAATTTTTACAACTTTAAGCAAAAGCAGCATAGAAGTGTTTTGAATAAGTAATTGCAAACACACCCTAAATCAATCTTGCGGGGGTCCGGGGGCGGAGCCCCAGAAGAAATTTTTACGAATATATCCGAAGATGACGAAGAATTTACGAAGACTATATTAATTAATTACGATGAATGCGCCCATGCTGAAGTACGTAGTAGTGACCATTAGATTATATTTAATAATATATTTTATTTTGAAAAACAAATACATGTGAAAATTTGAAGTGGACAAGTGAATAATTTCTTTTTTATTATTATATTGACTCCAAGAGAACTTATTTATAATATTTGGTTTAACTTTTGTAATTTAATACGTCTTATCGTCTCTATATTACAAAAAACAATTGTCTTAATATAATAATTATTTATGCTTAGATAACGATAAAAACGTGATGTTTGTGCTGCTGTCCGATTTAAAATATCCGAATTGCATCATTACCACAAGCTATAACTTTTGGTAAAACTGCAAACACTCGATCCTACAATTAGTATTAGAGTCAATGTCACATGTTCGATTACCATGAGTTGCAAATGTAGTGCAATTATTGAGGAAGATTGTTGGAGTGCAATAACTGTCACTGGTTGGAGATCGATTGGAGCTTTGTGCTTGTAGTGTTGTGCGGTTTAAAAGATTTAAGTTACACTATTATCATCAATTATATTTTTTGGTAAAACAATAAATATTTATGTGTCCTACATAAATGATTGATCTATTATTCAATTTTCAATTCTTACCAGGCCACCACACCACCTAATTGCTAAGGTTTGAATTTCCCAATGCCATTGAAATTCTCAACGAGATCATCATCAATGCATACCAAACCAAACACACTGTCTAATTAATATCATGCTATTTTTGGGAAGTTCAGACTATTTTCACAGTGATTTCAAATTTCACACTTGCTAAAGTTTGAAAACTAAAATCAACACGACATCGGTAAATTTTCAAAATCTTAAAATATTTATTCACAGTCAAAAAATTAATCAAAATCAAAATATTTTATTAATTTTACAATTTGATACTTCCTACTAGTTATTTTAAAAGTTTAAGATATATTAATTTGTTATAATATCTGCTCCGCATAATAATGCAAGAGAAAATGACATCGTTTTTGGTGGAGCTTTTTTTCAAAAAACCGAAAAATGTTATCTCTCACACTTTTATTGAAACATTTTTATTATAGTTACACATGTTTATTGGTCACACCATTTTTTCTGAATATCGATTTCGTATTTTTTAACTTCTCAAATCCATTTCTCATTCTTAACTACTCACGATTTTGTTGAAAATCGCTACCGAAAATTTTATGACCTACACCATCGCTTTTGTTTCATCTCTACTATTTTTCGCGTTTGTTTCATCTATATTATTTTAAATTTCAAATCTGGAACAAGATTTCTTGTGAGTTATGATGAATCGAATGAGGTTACACACGCAACGTGTTTGTGTCAACACTAGTAATATATAAAATGGTAATCTGGGAGATCTTAAATTATAAGGAATAAGGAGAATATTTTTTGCACACTAATGTTTTAAGTTTTAAAATAAATAAATAGTATCAAAGATTAATTGCACGATAAGAATTTATAAGATTTAGTTACTTTAATACGTCTATTTATTTTCTAAAAATAAAATCATCTTATACTCCAAAAAATGTATTTTCTTAAAACAAATTTGTTAAACATCAGAAACAAAGTCAAACATAAATATAAATAAATATTTTGAAAAAAATTATAAGTCAACAAAGTCAAAGTTTCATAGTTTAGAAAGGAGCCTTTCGTTCTGAATAATCATTACAAATCTCCCCCAAACCACACACAAACGGAGCTTGGAGGAATCCCATTACCAAGCAAATCCTTTCTATTTACATTTCCCCCCATTCTCCTTCAATTCTTTCACTCCTCCGTTCAGTAATCAATTGGAAAACTCTCACCAAAATGCATTCCTTTCACCGCGCTTCCTGAAATTGCAATATAAGTTCAGTTTCACCAAAACGGAGCGCTGTTTCTGTTTCTGGACTTATTGTCTTCGGTTTTCTCGACGCAATTCACGACCCTTCTGCTTTCTGTTGCGGTTTTTGCTACCCATTGGCAATATGGTGCTTATATTCGATAAAGAAACCGTTTTTGGGTCCTAACTGTTTGATGTTTAGTCTAATAGGGGTTTGACAGGTTGCTCTTTGGGAGACTTCCATTGCGCAATGCCAAATGCCAATGGAAAACTAGCTGCCAGATCTGAATTGGGACTTGATAATTGTGGATCTATTTCTCGAAAGGAGGTGGAAATGGTAGCGGAGCCTTGGATAATGAAATTTGGTAATCAGGTGAGTAGTAATTTGAAGCATGCTTTATACAGTGAAAATTTAGCGAAATCTTCGAACAAAAACCAAGGGTCGCAAGAGAGACAAAATATAGGAATACTTTCTTTTGAAGTTGCTAATGTCATGTCAAAGATTATACATTTGCACAAATCTTTGACTGACAATGAGATTTCTAAGCTCAAGAATGAGATCTTAAAGTCTGAGGGCATTAAAACACTTGTTTCTAGTGATGAAAAGCTGCTTCTTGAACTGGCCCTTCTGGAGAAACTTGATGATTTGAATATAGTTGCTAATGTTGTGTCTAGGTTAGGGATGAAATGCACAATCCCAGCACTGCAGGGATTTGAGCATGTGTATGGGGATATTAGTTCTGGGATGATTGACATCAAGGAGTTGGGGTTCTTGGTGAAGGATATGGAGAGTATGGTGAGGAAAATGGAGCGCTATGTGAATTCTACAGCGAGGTTGTATGGTGAAATGGAGGTGATGAATGAGCTGGAGGTAGCTACCAAGAAGTTTAAGCAGAACCAGCATGAAGAGAGTAGGAAAGCTTTTGAACAGAAGTTGACATGGCAGAAACAAGACGTGAGGCATTTAAAGGATGTAACCCTGTGGAACAGGACATATGATAAGGTTGTGGAGCTGTTAGCAAGGACCGTTTGTACAGTTTATGTACGGATCCATCTTGTCTTCGGCGATGGCCTTCAACGGAGTGATGCTTCTGATGTGTTGGTTTCCAGATCACGAGTTGGTTTAAGCAGGACTTTGTGGCCTATCACAAAAGATTCTGGGCAAAGATCCAGTCACTTGGATGTACTTAGGGAAGTTCAAAGGGATGCTAGTTTGATAAAGTCCACTTCAACCAATTGCAATGGCTATAATCTTGCAAAGCCTGCTGTAAAAGAGAGGTTGGAGAGGACTGCAAGCTTTAGACTAAACGTTGGATTGCAGAAAAATGAACGAGGTCTATCGGGTCACGAAGATTTCAACCTTCCATGTGGTATGAGTCCTGGGAGGATGTTCATGGAATGTTTAAGTTTGAGCAGTTCCGCATCTAAAGTGGATGATGATGATACCATTTGTAATGATAAACGTAGTCAAATTTCAGGTTGTTTTGGTGCTGCAAGTGGTGTGATGTGCGAGCATCCCAATTTTTCAAGCTGCTTCGTTCACCGCATCAATGGCGATCCTTGTATTAGAGACCGGAGGAAGTTCAAAGCTAATTTGGTCAATAGTAAGAGGTTTGTGCCAAGGAGTAAGTTACTGGTTTATGCCCCTCCTAGCACCGTTGGAGGTTCTGCTTTAGCTTTGCACTATGCCAATGTTATTATTGTCATAGAGAAACTACTTCGCTACCCACATTTGGTTGGTGAAGAAGCTAGAGATGATTTATATAAGATGCTCCCAACAAGCCTAAGAAAAACTTTGAAGACTAAATTGAAGTCTTATGTTAAACATTTGGCTATCTACGATGCACCTGTGGCCCATGATTGGAGGGACAGGATTGATGCAATGCTTAAATGGCTTTCCCCGCTGGCACATAGCATGATCAGGTGGCAGAGCGAGCGTAATTTTGAACAACATCAAATTGTCATAATGACAAATGTTCTTTTGCTACAGACATTGTATTTTGCTGATCGGGAAAAGACTGAGGCAGCTATCTGCGAGTTACTTTTTGGTTTAAATTACATGTGTCGATATGAGCAGCAACAAAATGCGTTGCTGGACTGTGCTAGTAGTTTTGACTTTGAAGACCGCATGGATTGGCAATCACGGGTTGGCACATCATTTCATTCTTGATTTTGATGTAACACTGCATTGAGGACATGGTGGTGGTAAGTTTCTAATTGGGACTTTCTGTGCTACACTAGGTGATATACATCAAGAATCTCAGTGTGTATCACCGGATGTAACATGGTAAAAACCCTTAACTATCTACATATGATAACCTATATGTATTTCTTGTACATGTGAATATTAGAGCTCTGGTAATTGAAGACATCTGTTGTAAGACATTTGATTTATGTATTCGATTGATAGAGACCGACAACTCTGGCTTTGAAAGTATGTGAATTGAATTTGTTATAAGCCTTTCCTTAGCAGTTAGCGACTTTACACAGAAAGTTCTCTTTGTAGGCATGGTGTTATCAGTGAGTTTCTGATTTCTTGGTTTTCTGATAGTAGTGAGACTTAATTTCAATTCACCCTGAGTGGAAGTAAATAACGAAAGGTTTTCTTATAACTAATAACTGATGTTATGCTTAGCTGACAGAACAAAGTAAACCTTGACTTTTAATAATCTAAACACGGCAAACTCCGGTGCACGAAGCTCCCGTTATGCGCGGGATCTGGGAAGGAGTCGGGTCACTTTGGGCCTAATGTATGCAACCTTCCTTTGCAATCCAAGAACTCGTGATCTCCAATGTCACGTTGCAAAAACTGTGACGAGTTGCGCTTTGGCTTGCGTCTAGGTGTACTAAGGAGTCCAGCAGTATCCTTGACTTTCACTAAATACAAATAATTTGATTTGAGCATTGTGGCAGAGCATAATTTTTACTTAAAAGGTGCATATGCTTAGCGTTCATCGCCCAGCTGACTGAATAACGGGCAAATTTGAATCGAGAAAGATTTATTTGAAAACAATATGTCATGAATCCAATGGTGGTATGAGGTCTAATTATTTGATGAGAGCCTAAAATTCCATGCGGACAGTAAATAATCTAGCACACATCATTTCACCTAATAAATAACTATTAAAGATCCAAAGACAATGAAAATTGCAGTAACAACAAAGGAAACAAGAGCAACAGAGAGTGAAATCTCAGCTCTGTCCTTCCTCAAAACCATCCCTTCAAGCAAATGGTAGTTCAAAACAATCCCAAAAAAATGGTATAAAGCTTGGATCAACATCTCCTTCCCATTTTCCGTTGGAAAATATCTTGAAATCCCCATTATTAAAGAAGCAACATTTTGAATATATAAACTGCACATTGGAGCAATAAACAATGTAGATGCCTGGAAATCATATATGCCTCTTTGGTGTGGCTTGGCCTGTTCATTGTCAACTACTTTGTTTGTTAGCGAAAAATTTGCTTCATTTAAACCAATTTTATCCAATACTGCATCCAATGTTCCATACATGTAGCATGTTGCGTTTTTCATCATCCAAGTTCCCAATTCGTAAACCCATGTCCGGATTGAATCTCCATCCAAGAAAAGTTCTATCAAGTGCTTGAGTTGGATGAGAAGAAAAGGAAGGGAAACGCGATAAAAAAATGGATCTGAAACCTATAAAACATAAAACAAATAGTCGCGATTACTGGTTTAAACAGAAGGAAAAAACATAGATTGCCCCATCTGTTGGGTTTGGCCCATTACCTATTAAACCTATTGGGCTTTTGTTTGGCCCCTCTTCTTGTCAAAATAACCGAGCCCCTTTTTCATTCCCTCATCACCTTTCCATCTCCCCCCACTCCAGAACCTTCCTGGCTCTATGCGTGCGCCCCTTCGGCTGGTTTGACTGATTCCTTGGGACTTGCTCCCCTCCTCTTCGTCTCCCTCGGTGCTATTAATGTTGGCATGGTTCCATGATGAGGTAACACTCTGATAACCGAAAATCCTTAGTGTATTTTTGCCTCCCCCTTCCTTTCGTGTCTCTGTTTTCCGTGGTGGTTGGCCGTGAGCTTTGTGCTCCGGTTGTGAGTGGTTCAGACGATTGGCCGTGTGTTAAGCTTGGTGCTTTGTGGTCAGCTTTGTGGTGGAATTCACTGTGTGTGTCTAGGTGTAACCCTAGTGTGGTTTCCCTTGCTGTGTGCGGCCGTCTCCTACTGGAGCTCTCGGGCAGTGTCCTCGGGCAGTGGTTCGGGAGTGTCTTCGGGCAGTGTCTTCGGGCAATGTGTGTATCTCCAACTTTAGGATACGATACCTTGGTTCCCCGGTGACGACGTTGAAAGGAAACCCTGCTCGACCTGAGCCCTAATTAATTACTCTTGTTTAGAATTTCAGTTTATAGTTTAATTGTGAAATTGTATACTGTGATTGCTTCGTTTCTTGATTGCAGGTGATCAATCGAGATTGAAAGCGGAACGTACACCTTATAGTGGCATCAGAGCATTCCGTGCCTGGTGGAGTGCTCGTTTGGCCTTGGGCAGTGCTCGTTGGACGTCGGGCAGCAGCAAGAGTGCTCGGGCAGACCTCGGGCAGCGACTGGAGTGCTCGGTTGGTCTCGGGCAGTGCTTGGTAGGGCTTCGGGCAGCGGCTGGAGTGGTCGGGCAGCGGCTGGAGAGCTCGGGCAGCTACTGGAATCTCGGGAAGATTCCGGGCAGAGTACTTCGGTGCTTCGGGCAGTGTGATTTCGTCACCCCAGAGCTTTGTCTCTGGGTAGTAAGTGATTATTTTTAAACCTTTAATCATTTTACCATTTTGTTTCTAGGTGTAATTGTGTCCCTTACCCGTAGGAAAATCTCTATCTGAAGCCCCATGCTCGTACACCGTTGAGTGTATTGTGATCTTGTGGGTGATATCGATTTTTCCTCCCCTTAGCTTGTTTGATTCTTTCATATTGTGTTTTGTGCCTGGTGGTCCTTGCTCTGCTGATTGGTTATTGAAATTGTGTGTGCCTCTCTGCTTATTTGTGATGGCTTCAATTTCTGGATATAACCTTGAACCTTTTAATGGAAAATCTGATTTTTCTATATGGCAACAAAAGATGAAAGGAATCTTAATACAACAAAAAGTATTTAAAGCTATTGATGGTAATTGGGCTGAAAACATTACAACTGCTAAGAAACTTGAAGATGACGAATATGCTTATTCTTCTATTATCTTGAACTTATCTGACTCTGTGCTCAGGAAGTGTGGTAAACTATCATCTGCTAGAGAACTTTGGGAAAAATTAGAAGAAATGTTTACTGAAAAATCTTTGCCTAGTAAACTTTTCTTGTTGGAAAAATTTTTCAGATTCAAGCTCGACTTGAACAAAGACGTAGATGAGAATTTGGATGTGTTTACTAAGTTAATTCAAGATATTAAATTGACAGGAGATAAGAACATTGACGACTATTCACCTATTGTTCTCTTAAATGCTATTCCTGAAAATTATAGTGATGTAAAATCCGCCATTAAGTACGGTAGAGATTCTATTACATTGGATACTGTAATGAACGGCTTGAAAAGCAAGGAATTAGATTTAACAGTTAACAAAGGAAATAGACAATCCTCTGGTGAAGTTATGCACGTTCGTGGTAGATCACAACATAGGCATAATAACAATAACCAATATCAAAAAGGTGATAAAAGAGGAAAGAGTAAGGCTATATCGAAATCTAGGCCTAGTAAGAGAAAATGTTACAATTGTGGGGACCCAAATCATAAAAGATTGCCCTAAAAAGAAGAATCAGAATAAAAATGGAAATCAGACAAATGAACAAGCGAACATTGCTTCTACCTCTGGGGAAAACATGGGGGATATTTTTATGGTGACTGAATTATGTGATTCTGTGAACTCTGTGCTTTCATTACCTGTGTGTGAAAATGAATGGCTTATTGATTCAGGTTGCACTTATCACATGACACCTCTTAAAAATTTGTTTTCTAGCTACAGAGAAATTGAGCATGCTTCTGTTTCTATGGCCAATGAGAAATTGTGTAAAGTTTCTGGTATTGGTGATATTTGTCTGAAATTTGAATCTGGTTATTCTGTGACTTTGAAAGATGTTAGACATGTTCCTGCTTTGTGCAATAACTTGATGTCTTGTGCAGCTTTAGAGTCTGATGGTTATGAGGGTAAATGGGGAAATGGTTGCATGAAAATTATGCGGGGGTCTTTGGTAGTTTTTAAAGCTGAGAATAGGAGGAATTTGTATGTTTGCAAAACAGTCTGTGATAAAATCTGTGCTAATTCTGTGTCAGATGATTTAACTGATTTATGGCATAAAAAGTTAGGTCATATGAGTTCTAAAGGATTAGAGATTTTACACAAAGATGGTTGTTTTGGTAGGGATAAATTGTCTTGCATGACTTTTTGTGATTCCTGTGTGTTAGGCAAACAACAAAGAGTTAAATTCTCTATCTCCCCTTCCCCCAATGTGACTAAATGTTCTGATATACTTGAATACCTGCATGCTGATGTTTGGGGACCGTCACCTGTCCCAACTCAAGGTGGTAATAGGTATTTTCTGTCTATCATTGATGATTACTCTAGAAAAGTGTGGATTTTTCTAATGAAGAATAAATCTGATGTTTTTGATAAATTTAAAAACTGAAAGATTTTAATTGAAAACCAAACTGGAAAAAAGATTAAACGGCTTAGGACAGATAATAGAATGGAATTCTGCAATATCTTGTTTGATGACTTGTGCTGTGAATCTGGGATTCTGAGACACAAGACTGTGCCCTATACTCCCCAGCAAAATGGTGTTGCTGAGAGAATGAACAGAACTTTACTCGAGAGAGTTAGAAGTATGCTTGCATCTTCTGGACTCTCAAAGAAGTTCTGGGGCGAAGCTGTCGTGACAGCTTCTTATTTGATAAATAGATCCCCTTCCGTGCCTCTGAATGGTAAGTGTCCCGAAAGTGTTTTTTCTGGTAAGAAAGTAGATTTTTCAAATCTTAAAGTGTTTGGTTGTTCTGCTTTTGTGCATAGGAAAGGAGACAAACTTGAACCTAGGTCAGTTAAGTGCGTCTTTCTTGGTTATCCTGGTTTAAACTATTATAAGTAGGGATGTCATTTTTAATGAATCTGAAATGCCTTGCTTGCTTCCATCTTTGCCTGAATCTGACTATGTGTCTGAGTCTACACCGAGCAAGGTGGAGTCTTTGCCTATTGTTACCCCTGTTATTGAAAACGATGTGCTCCCTGATATGAATCATGAGAACTTGCCTGTTAATGAACCTGATTTGCATGAAATGTTGACGAACATATGCATAATGAATTGGTTGTTAATGAACATGAAGGTCTGCATGATTATATGTTGACTAGGGATAGAGTTAAAAGGAATGTGAAACAACCTGCTAGGTTTAATGATTTTCACCTCACATCGCATGTTTTCAATATGTTTGAGTCTATTGATAATTGTGAGCTAATACCTATAATGAAGCTTTGAAATCTAAAAATGCTGTGCATTGGCTTAGTGCCATGAAAGATGAAATGCATTCTTTAGTTGTGAATCATACATGGACTCTTGTACCTAAACTTGTTAATTGCTCTTTGGTAGATTGCAAATGATTTAAGGTAAAGAATGAAGTTGATTCTGTTAGATATAAAGCTAGGCTAGTTGCAAAAGGTTTTACTCAAAGAGAGGGTATTGACTATACTGAAATCTTTGCTCCTGTTGTTAAGTTTACTACTGTGAGAATTTTATTATCACTTGTTGCTCACTTTAATTGGGAACTTAAACAGATAGATGTTAAAACCGCTTTTTTGCATGGTGACTTAGATGAAAAGATTTACATGAAACAACCTGATGGTTTTGTTGACTCAAAGAACCATAATCACGTTTGTTTGCTTAATAAATCTTTGTATGGCCTAAAGCAGTCACCTAGGCAATGGAATAAGAAGTTTGATGAATGCATGCTTACCTTAAAATTTAAAAGAAGCTCTTTTGATCATTGCTTGTATTTTAAGGATAAAATGCCAGTGCCTGTTTTCTTGTTGATTTATGTAGATGACATGTTGATTGCTAGTCCTTGTCTGAAATCCATTGAGCATATCAAGAACTGTCTAAGTGATAAATTTGATATGAAGTTCTTAGGAGATGCTAGTAGAATCCTAGGCATGGACATTGTTAGAGATAGGAAGGAATCTACTCTGTGGTTAAAGCAAACTTCTTATGTAGAGAAAATTTTAAAGAAATTTTCCATGTTTGATGCAAAACCTGTTAATGTGCCCTTAGCTGCTCATTTTGTGCTAAGTAAAGATCAAAGTCCCAAAACTGATGCTGACTTTGATGCCATGAAAAATGTACCGTATTCAAATGCAATTGGTTCTATAATGTATTTGATGGTTAGCACTAGACCTGACATTGCTTATGCTGTTAGCTGCTTAAGTAGATACATGTCTAATCCTGGTGTGGTACATTGGAATGCCGTTAAGTGGTTGTTGCGATATTTGAAAAACACTATGCATTATGGCTTATGTTTTTCTAAATATGCTGATGGTGTTAAGTTGAATGGTTATGTGGATTCTAATTATGCTAATGATAAAGACAATAGAAAATCTACTACTTCTTATGTTTTTACTTTGTGTGGAGCATGTATAAGTTGGAAATCGCAGCTGCAGCATATCGTTGCCTTGTCGACAACGGAGGCTGAATATTTTGCTGTAACAGAAGCTTTGAAGGAAGCTGTCTGGCTGAAAGGTTTGATCTCTGAACTTAGCTTGCTCGAAGGTAAGGTAGAGGTATTTTCTGATTCTCAGTCTGGTATTCAATTGTGTAAGAATCCTGTTTTTCATGATCGCACTAAGCATATTGATGTTATATTTCATTACATTAGGGATGTAGTGGCTAAATGATTAGTTAATCTTGAAAAGATTCCTTCTGAATATAATCCTGCTGATATGGGAACTAAGTGTTTACCTATTTCTAAACTTCAATCATGTCTTAAAATTTTGAATTTTGATACCGGTGATTGATTAGTGTTGCTAACTATTTTGATAGTATATAACTGCTGTGTGTGTGTTATAGAATTGTTACCCCCGGTTATTGACTTTAACCTCTTTGTGTTGGTTATTGTCTGTATTCTTTGTCTGTGCTGTGTGCTATGACAAGAATCTGGTCCACACAATGCTTTGTGTGTTGTGGGGACCCTTTGGGCGATGATGAGTCATCTATAGGGTTTTCCTTACGTCGAGGTGGAGCCGGTATTGTGCCAAGGTGGAGATTTGTTGGGTTTGGCCCATTACCTATTAAACCTATTGGGCTTTTGTTTGGCCCCTCTTCTTGTCAAAATAACCGAGCCCCTTTTTCATTCCCTCATCACCTTTCCATCTCCCCCCACTCCAGAACCTTCCTGGCTCTATGCGTGCGCCCCTTCGGCTGGTTTGACCGATTCCTTGGGACTTGCTCCCCTCCTCTTCGTCTCCCTCGGTGCTATTAATGTTGGCATGGTTCCATGATGAGGTAACACTCTGATAACCGAAAATCCTTAGTGTATTTTCGCCTCCCCCCTTCCTTTCGTGTCTCTGTTTTCCGTGGTGGTTGGCCGTGAGCTTTGTGCTCCGGTTGTGAGTGGTTCAGACGATTGGCCGTGTGTTAAGCTTGGTGCTTTGTGGTCAGCTTTGTGGTGGAATTCACTGTGTGTGTCTAGGTGTAACCCTAGTGTGGTTTCCCTTGCTGTGTGCGGCCGTCTCCTACTGGAGCTCTCGGGCAGTGGTTCGGGCAGTGTCTTCGGGCAGTGTGTGTGTCTCCAACTTTAGGATACGATACCTTGGTTCCCCGGTGACGACGTTGAAAGGAAACCCTGCTCGACCTGTACCCTAATTAATTACTCTTGTTTAGAATTTCAGTTTATAGTTTAATTGTGAAATTGTATACTGTGTTTGCTTCGTTTCTTGATTGCAGGTGATCAATCGAGATTGAAAGCGGAACATACACCTTACACCATCACCTTTAGAAACTCACCTTAGGATAGAGAGGAATTCTATTAATTAGACAGATTTGAGGAATGAGAGCTAAACCATAAAAGGGAAAGACGTAAAGAGGGTCGAGCGCAATGGATGCATACATCATGCTTTCAAGAATTGACATTCTCAATGGCCGGTAGATAAGGGGACAAAACTTCGAGGAAAGACTGATTTGCATCAGGCCAACTGCCCATCTCATCTGTTGATACAACATGTCACCAAGAGTCATAGGACATGCACCCGAGAAACATGGCCTCTTAGGCTCCATGTACAAAGAAGTCCACCCCTTGCAGTGTAAGAGAAATCCAGTGAAATAGTCCTCTACCACAGCTAAATATTTAAAACCCACCTGCAATTTAAACATAGAAACACAGATATGATTCTCTCGTGTCGTTCGAAAGGTTAAATTTTTCATGGACACCCATTGAAGTAATCTAAAAGTAGGGACTCGCCTCTTCTCCCCATTCTGTCCCATTATCATAGGTAGAAGAAGCTAAAAGCTGGATCTCTTTATGTAACATGCTAGGAACTTTTCCAACCCTTGATTTGTTAACCGATTTGATTAACTCATTGCTTGAACCAAATGATTTCTTCAGATGGTTTATATCAACATCTGGAAACATAACAAAATCCGAGGACTAGTTGATGTTTTATTACTATCATTCGAAAAACACAAATACAATGAGAATTACCTTTAGAAATCCTATTAATTTCATAGAGTGCTTCTCTCTCATGTAAAAGTTACATCCTGCAACGATTGGTCCTCTAATCCCATCCGCGCCTTCCCATCTTACCTGTACCAAAAGACACAACGAAACTTGGTTGATCATTTCGTATCAACCGGTTACCACTAAACCAAATTCTATGGCTGTTAATTTTGGTCATAGTCGAGCCTTCATGAAAATAACGAAGTACTTGTGTAAAAGTTCAAGGTACATTACCCAATAATGTCTCAATCGACCGTCGTCGATATCATATTCACTCATATTATGGAAATCTTGGGGGAATTGAACAAAAGCTAGTTTTGAACGTTAAATGCTCCTGCTTTGAAATGGTGTGGATGAGAAGGCCATTTCCCTCGAGCAACATAAACAAGAAGAGGCATAACAAGAAGAGGCATTATATGTTCTGGGATTGAATCTGCTTTGTCGCCATTTTCGTCATTCATCACCTGTCATTTACATCCAACATTTTTTGCAACAAATTAAATATGTTGTAGATGCTCAGTTTCATTAAACCGTAACCTGAACCATGGCTGGATGATCTCCGCTGGCAGAACTCCTTGCATTTGCTAAAATTGTCTCCAACCCATCCTTGAATTCGTCGTACCGTTGCTGCATTCCCCTCATACGCCGTTCTTAACGCTCTAGTTCATACTACATATGTGTAGTTTTAATTTTTAAATTGAAAAATCATCTTAAAAAATTTAAAATACCTCAATTTTCTTCCTTTCAACAACGAACTCCAGAGTGCGGCTATACTTCGCATAAAAACCCTCCTCAGTAGGTGAAAAATAAGCCTCCGGACACCTGGTTTTAACTCCGTACTTCTGCAAAACGGAACCCACAATTTCGAAAACTTCCAGGCTTCCCGCAGAGCACCCAACGTAACAGATGAACCCCCATCGTCCGACAGCTAAATAGCAAGTTTATCAGGAGGATAATCCAGCGCCTTGGCCGATATAACAGTGTTCATCACCCCCACACTCGGCTCCTTATTCGGGTCCGCAGTGCAGATAAACACCTCAATCGCCGGAAGTTTTTCATCTTTCGGCAATCTTTCCGGGAAAACAGCTCGTTGCACAGGTTTCCAGTTCACAGCCTGTTCTAAAAACCAGAGAACAGATAGAATAAGTTCGGAAATGAATATTAAGACGTAGGGTGTTAGAGATGTTTGTTTGGTTTTGATGATTCGGGAAAGAGTGGTGATTCTGTAGTAGAATAAGGCAAGTAATGCGATTCCATGGAGAAGAATATGGAGCCTGTTTATTGTTATATAAGCTTTTTTCACTCGGCAAGTGTTCAGAGGGAGAGAAGTGTTCTCCATCGCCATTGCATACTTCAATTTCTCGTTAAGTTTATGTAGGATCGAACACTTACCGCTTTACCAATAATTATAATTAAGGTTAATGTCGTAACATCAATCTTTTCAACCATACACTGTCACAAGCGTCATGTGTTCGACCGATCACAAAGCAGAGGCAATTGTTGAACCCCAACAATCCCTCCCCCAATAGCACTTTCTGCAACTCATGGGAATCGAACACGCGATATTGGCTTTGATTGTTGGGTATTGTGGCCCAATTAGTTAAGCCCATTATCTTTAATCCCTTATTTAACCTAAACTAATCCCCCTCTTAACCCCTAAGTTTGATTAAGGAGATATGCGGCTCTCTCATTCTTCAATTCGTCCGTCTCCTCCACTCTGATATTAGCGCCTCCTTCTTCCTTAACCAGTACGTGCGCCTCCTTCACCACTCTTCTCTCTCGCCTTTTCTTCCTGCTCCTGTTGTGCGTGGCTTTGTGCTGTGCGATTGAGTGCTGTGCGATCGAGTGTTGTGTGTGCTTCGCTGGTGAGTGGTGGTTGCTGGCCGTGTGGGTGCGGTGGTTCTCGACGGTGGTTCTGTTCGACTGGGTGCCGGACATGCGTTCCTGTCCGTTGCTCTGTGTGTGCTGACTGGTTCTGTCCGGTGGGAGATTTGGTCATGCGGTGGTCGGGCAGGAGTGTGGTGTTGGGTGTTGCCTTCACCTTCCGGCCTTTACCTAGGTTTTTCGGTGACGTAGATTGGGAAAACAGCAGATCTGAGCCTGACTCGATATCCTTTTGATATTAGTATTATATTCATATATTGTGTATTTGTATTTGTTTTGCAGGTACACATGGCGATGCCAAGACGGATACCCTCCTAACAGTTTATATGTTGTCTCAACTGTATACCGCAGTTTTGCTAATTAATTAATCCTATATATATTTATGTGGAATGGGTCAGGGTGAGAAAAACCAAGATATGTACATACCTATATTAATGTATATTGGTGCATAGAAGAATTTTTCGATAGATTTTTACTATATTTGTATCTAATTTTTTTAGTTTGCTAAAATATTCATAAGATAATATGAATATAATATCTTAGATTCTGATGTATGAAAGAATGAAAATACTGTATAGATGTAGGAGGAAAATATATATATCAATATGGTTTGCGCCGTATTAATGAATCAATTCAATATGATTTGTTTAAATGGATACGTATGCTAGTATTAAGTTTTTATTTAAAAAATATTATGTTTTAATATTTAGGTGATATATAAATCACATACAATTATATTATTTTAATAAGCAAACATAAACACCTCATGTTTTTTTGGTGAGCGTAAGAACACATAATTTAATGCTTCAACTACTTTTACACAATAGATTATATTGATGCTGTTTTTAAGGGCACAATCTAATTTTTTATGTGATATTCAATATTGATGGTTAATGCATCCAAAACACTGTTATTGGGGTAGTATCAAAATATCCTCAGAAACATATACAAATGCTTGTCCAATTCATGCTTGAATTTATGAGCTTGGATATGCAGTATTTAGTGAGAAACACTTTATTCAATGTTACGTTTTGCAAAAAAATAATTTTGTATTTAATCAGGGAGTCAAAATCACATTTTCCTTTTAAATGTGAGTTTTATGCTTCTCAACTTTCTTTATATGTACTTTCAGATATGTTGGAAGACAGTTATCTTGCTCGACCATACCCTAGTCTGAACGGTTTGAAGGAATCCAGATTGGCTCACTTTTTGTTATACCTGGTTGTTCTAATAATATAAGTTATATTTAAAAAAAAATGAAATACTTAAAGTCATATTATCTGACTATTGGATGCAGTTTTTTAAAAATGTTTTAATTGTTGAAGATGAAACAACCATTAATGTCACATTTAAAATCCTTTCTTTTAAGAAAAAAAATGGTTTGGCATTACCTAAACTCAACTCAACACACTAAGAATTAGGGACGGACCTAGGGGGCTGGTGTTGCGCCCGCCAACCCCCCCAAAAAAATGTTTTTTAATGAAACAAATTTTTTATACCCTTATTTTTTCAAAAAAAATTTTGTTTGCACCCCCAAAAAAATTCTCACTCTTAGGTATTATAGAAAAAAAATTTCGTCCAACCAATTTTTTTTTCTGAGTCCACCCCTGCTAAGCTAAGAATGATTTACAATTAGTTACATTTACTATAAATGATACATGTAAATAATTGTCAAATTAGCTAAATTTGGGACGAAAACCATAAAATGAAGGCCGACAATTTTTCACGAGTAATATCAATTAATTTACAAAAACGTTAAAAGCACTAATTGATTAACAAATTTATAAGAACTTTCTTTAAAAGTTCTGGTAAAACTACATGTGAAAAAGGGGAAATATTGTATGCATACGATAAAACACAATATCATTTAAATAAAAATATATAAATTATTTTAGATCAATCATATCATATTATATTGATATAATTTTAAAACCAATTAAAAATGTTACCACAAAAAAAATTTGAGCAGTTGCTGCCGGCCTTAGTCATCTGAACCAAACCTATGAAAAGGATATGAATTTAATATAGGAGTTTGTTAAGAGTTAATTTTATATTTCCTATTACATTCAATTTGTGCATTCGGTAATTTCACAAACCACATTATGGATTTGGAAAATTGTAAAAAAAGTCTTGTCAATTAGCTAGTTTTGATTTTTAATCTTATAAATAGTTAAAATTTGGTTTTAATTTTTTTCATTTTTGTTTTGTCCTTGTTCGCATGAGGCCTAACATGGTGCCAAACACGTCAACAATATTCGGGTATGACATCAACAATATTTCACAACAGATCATCACTCCGGCGAAAGAAGAAAAACAAAAATATCCAAGTTATTGGACTAAAACCAAGATGTTACTACTTACCGAAAATAGGCTACAATAAAACTTTTCATTTAAGATTCTTCAATATACAAGAAGCAAATCACTTCCCTATTTTTGGGATCAATCCCTCCAAGATTGGAAGACTAAGAACAAGAATATACGAAGAAAGCAAACCCTGACCAAGCATCTCCCCAACATTCCCTTCAGTAATCAATCCTTTCACACCCCCTAGAAAACATCCCAAATTCAGCAAAACAAGCATTCTTAATGGTATCATGAACATATTGGCGCCCTGAAAATCGAATTTCCCTTTCTCGTATTTATCCAGCTTTTCTTTATCGATGGATTTGTTAGTAAGCCTGAAATTTGCTCTCGCTAGGCCGATGTATATCATCAGGACGTCCAAGCATCCAAATAAACAGGCTGTCACAGATTTAATCATCCAAATTCGTTGTTCATTCCACATTGTCATGATGGAGCTGTCACTGGAAAGGACTTCGTATAAATGCTGGGCAAGAGAGGATATGAATACTGTTGCGAATGCTGCAAACCAAGGGTTTGTCACCTGAATTAAAGAAAAAAATAACATGAGATGAACAAGAATTTTTTGTCACAATGATGTTGATGTCACACGATCGATTTTTTGTCACAATGATGTTGATGTCACACGATCGACTCATGGACAACTTCCTAGGAACATAGAGCTGGATTTGGACAAGCCTGACGAGTTAAGTATTTCCGGTCCCATTTTTATACATTCGATCATACAAATACCAACACACATACAAACATATACATACATATTTATGCATTTTGTCCTTTACAAACACCCATGTTCATATAAGTATTTTCCGACTATTTCATAAAAAACTATTCGCACCTAATTATAACCGGGTTATTGGCAACGAACCCAAAATAGGTAGATTACCCCTGTCGTTTGAAAATAGACAGTCTACCCGTTATGATTTTCAAAATATGCAGTTTATCATCTATGGTTTAACCACTGTAGTTTGTGAATATGTTAAAAACACCATCTCCGTGTATGCAATGTTTTGCAAACCACCAAGGGGTAAAATTACTTTTTTTGAAAACAAAAGGTGTAAACTGCATATTTACAAACCACAGAAGGTAAACTACATACTAGGGATACCATATAGGGTAAAATATCTATTTACAAAAGAGTGGGGTAAATTGCCTATACCACATGAGATAAATTATCACTAGCTCAATTATAACCTAATCAAAAAGCGAATCGGGGTAGTTTGTGAAAAGGTTATAAAACATGATTAAAAAAAATTACACATAAAGTTTTTAATTCTTCGATGTCCGGGGAATTGGGTTTTGAGAGACTGAATATAAAGAGATGAAAAGGGTCATTACCTTTGGGTACAAAGGAATACCAGCGAGGAAGCATAGTTGAGGAACTATGCCATACAACAAGCAACCAATGGAGAAAAAGTGCGTGAATGCAAAGTATCCGTAGCACATGCTTTGCAGGATTGACATTCTCGACATGCCATAAGTGAGAGGGCTATAACTCGAGAACCCCATTTGAACCAATCCCGAAGCCCATTTCATGAGCTGAATCAAGGCATCCTTCATGTCAATAGTGGTGCAGCCCAAGAAACAAGGCCTGTTTGGGTAAAGGTAAACTGATTTCCACCCTTTGCAGTGCATGAGATAACCAGTGAACGTGCTCTCCAGCAAACATTCATAAGAATAACCGATCTGAGAATAATCAAGAGAGTTGGAATTAACTAGTACTTAAGTTATGCTAAAGAAAAATATAACAGAAAATACTTCGCCCAACTATGAGAGCCACCATTCCCTAGTTTGATTTATGTGTAGGTAAATAGGTATAGTGCTGAATCAACAGTATTTTTCACTGTCTTAAAGCTACAGCCGACAGTAATTGTGCAATTCAAAACAGAAAGAAAGAGAACTTCCTAATGAACTTACTTCTTTCCCCCATCTGGTGTTCTGTTCGTAAGTGCAAGAGACAAGCTTTTTGGCTTCATGTACTGTTGAATCTGATGCAATTTCCCCATCACTCACTTTCTTTGAGTTCAGTGCTTTGACGGAATCAATCAGCTTTGTAGAGAAACCAAAGGTTCTTTCGGGTTCATGAAGAAATTCATCTGTCCCATTTACAAAAAATAATCACCTTTTCATCCACTTAATTTAAGAAAACAACATTTTCTCTGAAAAGTAAGAATTACCTTCATGATTAGGACTACAATACAAAGCCTTCTTCTTCAAATAATATCCAGTGCCTGCGCAAACTGTCCCACTTAGCCCATCCATGCCTTGGTACTTGGTCTATAAGCCATGAAATTTAAATCATGATTCAGGAGTGAATCACGCCAAACTCAGAAGTAACACCAAAAAAGGTATTTTGAGGCCAGGGTGCGTATGTACATGTGTTAAGAAGAGCAAAAAAAAAAAAAAAAAATTTAAAAAAAATGGGTTTTCTGTACCTTGTAAGCGGACCTTGCTTGACTATCATAAATGTCGTTTCTACTAACATTGAAGAAGATTTGAGGAAACTGTGCGTAGGAGAGGGAGGGAGATAATTTGGGATCAAGATGAAAGCACATTGCTTGTTTAGCTGAGGTAGGATCATTGCAGTACATGTCACAATCCAATACTAGAACATAGGGTGCATTGCTCATTATTCCGGAAACTCGAAGCTACAAATGTATAGACAAGGAATGTTATCAATGCATGGATAAGTTATAAACATTCATGTTGGATAGTTTCTACTTAAAAAAATAAAAATCAACTCGTATTTGGTTGAAGAAATTAAAAAAAAAAAAACTTTGAACTTCATTCTGGAGCTTAATCTCATGATGCCTATACATAAAGAGATGTGAATATTAAGTAGAAAGGTCGCGGTTATTGTTTATTGCCACGGAGTTTTTTTAGGTAATAACCACCCACCCGCTAGATCCTCATGCCAATTAACGTTGAAGTTGGTAAAAAACTAACATATTTCACACTCTCAAACTTTTCATATGTGATTTTGAATTCCGTTCATAAGGGACACCAAAAGTAGCAACTAAGGACATATAAGAGGGAAACTAAATATTACTCACAAGAGCATTGAGGGCACCAGCTTTGAAGCGATGAGGGTAGGATGGTCCTTTTTCTCGAGACAAGTAACAAGAAGTGGCATTTTAGATTGATCATGTCAAATAATCTTGAAGTTGGTAACGACCACCCATAATCCTCATGTCAAATAATCTTGAAGTCGGTTAAATATTAACGTTAGAGATGTCAAACGGAGCAGACAACACACAACACGACTCATTTTGCTACAGTACAGTGCAGTGCCAGGCACGGCACGACACTGTAGTTTTATTTTTTTAAAAAAAAAATTGTCGAAAATGCTTACAACAAACAACGAAAGGTGCTTGGCGATCGATCGCCACATAACTGGCGATCGATCGCCGAAGCACCAACGTCACTGTCAATTTGTTTTTTTTTTGTGTGGTTGTTATACATATGTGTGTGTCGAGGAAACATTTTATCCTCTAAATCTCTAAGCTCTATATACTTGAAACGACATACTCTCAATTTGTTCACAAGAAGAAAGAAGTTCGTCTCACATTTGTCAATACAAGCACAAGCAATAAAGCCAACACCCCTCATAACAAATATTTGGTAACTTTTATATTTGTTGCATTAGATAATCATAGTCTATATACATAATGGCCGATTCATCTTATAATGTGAATTATGATGATGAAATTGATCAATTTCAAGAAAATGAAGAAAGCACACCAAATATTCAATCATCAACTAGAAGAACTTAAAAAAAACAACTAGTAATGTATAACAACTATTCGATGTAGAAAATGTTGAGGTCAAGTGCAGTTTGTAAAAAATGTAAAAAAGATTATGCATTAATAAATGTTTGTTTGCTTTGTTTTCTTTATATGATTCGTTACATAATTCTAGATCAATTCCAGTAAGAGAGAGTGGTAGTAGTAGTAAATGTTCTGTGTGGGCAATGTTAAGAAGAAGACAAGACACTACTTCCGCTTCTTCTAGTTCTAGTTCTAGTTATAATACATCTTCATTTACTGAGCTTCAGTTATATCTAAATCAAGTCATAAATTTCAGTGAACAAGAATTAGAAACTTTTGATATTTTGCCATGGTGGAAAGACAATGCAGGACTTTGGCCAGTAATTTCCATCATGGCACGAGATCTACTTACTCCTCCGATATCCGCAGTTCCATCAGAGTCTTGATTTAGTGCAGGTGGAAGAGTTACCGATGACAAAAGAAGTAGAATGAAACCAAACACCATGGAGATGTGTATTTTTTTAAAGGATTGGTTGGATGCTGATAGCCGCTTACAAGGTTTGGGAGGACATGATGTTTCTTCCGATGAAAATGAAGAAAACTAAAATATTTTTTTAAACTCTTTTGTAATTTCTGACTTTTTTTTGTTGAATGTAATTTTAATAAAAACATAAAAAAATAAATTAAAAAAAAATTGATTTGGGCCATGTCAGCACGACACGTCTCAGAGGCACGACCCATAGATCGTGGGCCTATGACTCGTGCCGGCCTCGCAAAATATGGGACGAGTCGTGCGGCACGAATTTTAGATTTCAAATAGTTTCAGATTACATTTGGATTTAATAAAAAGAAATCGATGGAGGATTTCAAATAACTCTATTTAGTGAGAATTTGAAATCCATTACATTTGTTAAGAACATATAATTGCAAGACGGAAAATTTATATTACTCACAAGAGCATTGAGGGCACCAGCTTTGAAGCGATGAGGGTAGGATGGTCTTCTTTCTCGAGACAAGTAAACAAGAAGTGGCATTTTAGACTGATCATCTAATATTTCTTCATTTTTCTTGTTATCATATATCACCTGCAACATTATCACATATAATAAATATTCCTTTCTATTTGATATACTATACAAACTTTGTTATCCATAAATTTATACTACCATATTTTAGTTATTGAAATTTACAAAAATAAAATTATATTTTCAATAAAAATATCTAAACTAATTTGAGTGATTGTAAGTGGCTTCAATCATTTCGTGAAATGTGAAACTAGAAATTAGCAATTTATTGTATATAAATTAAATATAGAAAATCAATCCCAATAATAAACTTATCAAAATTAAAATATCCCAAGCTATCAGACGCAATTGTTTTAGAAAAATAATCAAAAGCCGATTCTGGTCTCTGATTGATCAGCGGTCACTATCATTTGGATATACTTTGGATTGTAAAACTGAGCTTCTTGGAATTTCAAATATTTAAAATTCTTTACAAAAATATACAATTTAATCAATAATTCTTTTCATAAAATTATTGATTAAATTGTATATTTATTTTTTTTCTCGCCATAGTAGTGTGCGTCTATTATCGGTTCAGTTCTTAAAATTTTTAATTACCCGATTTTGTCCCTAAAGTTTTAAAGTTTTTTTACAGTCGGCCGTAAGAAGCATACCGATAAAGGCTGAATCGTTAATAATTTTAAAATTTTAGAGAATTAATCGAGACAAATCAGCCTAATTTAGTTTATAAAGTTTTAAAAATATTCATGAATCAACCCATCTTCGTCTTCTCATTGTCGATTTAATATCGGGGACTGAACCAGAAACTTGTTTAAAACTTTTTGGGACTGAACCGAATCACTGAAAACTTTAGAAACAGAACCGTAAAAGAACCAAAACTATAGTAATATTTTAATGTATTATCACTATCAAGAAGATAAAAAATAGTATTGATTGCGCAGAGTTTGAGACTCCAAATATAACACCATATTAGCGTATAAATGCATAAAAATTGACGTGTCGAAAGTATGCAAAAAATTTATGATATAATAAATATGGTTGCTGAATTAATTAGTATGCATATCATAAAAAGTTATTAATAATTCATATATTTGATTTGATATAATATATAACTCTTAACTTTTAATTATTTATTATATACCTCGACATAAGGTGGCCGATCATCCGTCATGGAGTCTTCAATCTCAGCAGCTTTCTCCACGTTTCTTTTGAGAATTTCATAATTGGACTGTATAACATATTTAAAGGTAACTAAAAACAAATGTGATGAGGACTTGACAATGATGCTATCACACCATTATATAATGGATTAATGGTTTATTATGATCCCTCGATGACATAATTATAGGCAATATAAAAATAAGTATTAGCAATGAATATGTTATAGAGATCATAAGTAGAATTCCCACATCTTCCAGTCGGGAACATTGTTCGTCGTCACGGTCGCAGAGGATGTCGCGAAGACTGCAATTCTAGTTCCATTGGCATTTTGTAGAATGACCGCTATTATGGCCGCATAGTTTTTTAAATAAAAATAAAAATAGTTACATATATTTTGGACAAACATTAATGAAAAAAGCAAAAAACTTTGACCAATTTGAAAATTTTAAAAATGTCCCGCGCGAAATTGTCGTTCCAGGATGTGAAACTGTTGTTCCATTCCGCAACAATGGACAATCACAGTTATAATTACACATCTATTTTAATATGGATCTTTCACCACGGCAGCTTGTGGTTTCCGTTCCGGAACAGCTGGGCCTTTTTTTGTTAACCATGGCAACGATAACTTGAATATTCATCAGGTTAAGATGATTTTAAACTAAAACATCAATAATTAATGTAAATTCACTTTTCTAAGTACATGATGGGGATCAATTACTAACTTAACAAACCACGTTTTATTTGTAAAAAATATAACGTGTTTCAACATATCGTACTTTCCAAGAATTTCACGTGAGATTTTATAATTTATAATTATAATGAAAAATTATTTAATTATGCTTACCTGTAGTCTTTCCTCATCTGCCTTGAATTCATCACTGCTGTTAAGTTCCCTTTCATCATCACAGACAGATGAAAAATACGCCTGCGGGCACCGAGTTTTGATCCCATATTTCCTACAGAATGGAAGCCAACTTCTTGCAAACAAGCAACCCTGTTTCATTGCATAAAACGTCACTGAGGCGCCGCCGTCATCCGACAAATACACCGCCAGCTTCTCCACCGGGTAATCAAGTGCCATGGCCGATAAAACCGTGTTCATAACCTCCACCACTGGCTCCTTCTTAGGATCTGCCGTGCAAATAAAGACATCCACCCCGGGGAGATTCTCTTCTGAAGGGAGAATCTCCGGAGACACCGTCCTCACAACCGGCAACCACCGGAAAGCCTGGGTTAACGTCCAGATGAAGGCAAAAATCATCTCGGAAACTGTGATGAGTGCCCAAGAAAAAATGTGTACATTTCCAAGCAGGAGATTCGAGATTCTGTAATAGAGTAGAGCTGATACGGCCAAGAAATGAAAACCCATGTGCAGGCGACTTAGGGCCGCGCGTGGCTGCTGGACCGTGCGTGTGTTGAGAGAAAGGGTTGGCTCCATTATTGAATTTTTTGAGGTGAGGGCTTGGCTGAAGCTTGGTTGGTGAAGCGGCTGCCTCTTGTTGGGACTGCTTTTTATCTAGAGTCGATCAAATTTTTAAAAATAATATATTGTTAATTAAAAAATATCAAAAACATTATTAATTTGATTTTTTTTACCAATCTACGGTAACGTGGACTTCTTTTTCTTAATCAGCCAAGCCCTCACCTAAAAAAAATTCAATAGAACATAAATTTTTTTTATTGGTTTATAATTTTAGGAATTTGATTGTTTTTTGAAATAGAGATTTTCACGTATTATATTTATGATTTAAGATAATTTTTTAAGTTAAAATTAGTTTAAAATTATGCACAAGATTTTAAAAAGCATAAATAAATATTTGAAAAACGATTATATGTTAAACATAAAGATAATTTTTTTTATTTAATGTGAGTAATCTAGATGAATATTATTTACATTAAACTCTAAATATTTCATCCAGTTCCAGGACCATGTTTATGTATTGCTCGTCGTGGTCTTCTAAATAAATTAGCTTCCCCAACATTTTGAGTTTGTGCTTTATCATGTGTAATCCAGATGTCGGACTCTCGGAGTGTACGTGGGTTTGTAGATATGAAAAAAATCGTCCAACCCACTATGTGCGATTTGTGAAATTGTCAAACCACAACAGCACAACAAATTTATAAAACCGCGCGGTACAGGCGGGAGGGGTTACAGATGCGGGTGGGTACAGTCGGTTAGCCGAACAAATAGAAATCAATTAGTGTATTTTATAAGTTCTTAAACTAAGGTATTTACCGTCGATAATAATAAAACAAAACTAAAATTAAAAAAAATGATTGAGAAATATAAAACAACAAAAAATTAAAATCATGTGAACAAACATATTATATGAAACATAATTATCGAATCCTTTGGACTTGAAACATAATTATCAAATCCTTCTGGAACATGTCTAGAAATAGTAATTGTAGTGTTCCAAGTTAGCTGTAATTTGCCACTTGAATCACTCAATTTGGACTTGAAACGAAAAAAGTTATAATATTTTTACTAATACTGCTCAAGCTGGAAAACAGGTTTTCAAATGCTACGCTTTTAGTATTCAAACCCTATTTAGATGGTTGAACCAGCTTGAGATCATAATAGATGAGTTGTAATATTTTGAGTTTCTGAACTTTGAGCACTAGAATCGAGTCGTTTTGATGTTGTATGAATTTATAGTGATTTTTATACAAAAATGGGTCAAGCTGAAAATTAAGAAAATCACTAAGGGTCAATATTTAGAAGTTGAATTTGATTCAATGCACTACTTGAGCACTTAGTGTCATTTGGAATTTACATGACCATGTTAATAGATTCCAGGGTTGGTTCGAGGAGTACTCGGTAGATTAGCTTTGGTCTGAGGTAAGTAGAAATGAGTTTTATCATGACGTCTGACGAAGACCTGTAATGATGTTGTTGTATGATTTTACATGTCCTTAATTGATTTTTATGATTTAAGTGTCACTATATGATTCTTATGTGACTATATGACATGTTGAGATACATTGGATTACATGATATGTATTGACTTTCACATAAGATTGCATGACATATTGAGTTGCATATGTCATATGTTGCATAGATGATTCATGGGCATATCATTTTGATCTGTCCACTTCTTTGATATCCTTGATGATGACTGAGTTGATTTACTCTGAGTGTCGGGGACGACGGGCACGGCGATGACAAGAAGTTTAGGTAGAGACTGTAGTCACACGCATTGCTACCGAACCTAGACACGAGGGATGATGAGCACATCACAGGATGATTATCCTAGCGCAAAGTGTGTGTGTTGTCACCTTCTGCTCGAGCTGATATTGATTGATGATACCTTCCTTTTGACTCCGATATTGGTATCTTGAGATTCGATTCTTTATACCATTCATACATCGCATTCATACATGGTATGCATTGCATGACACTTTGTCATTCTTGACATGATCTATTTATTTTTCGTACTGGGTTCTAACCCCCGTAGTGGGGGCTGTCATGTTTTTTGTTGTTCGGGCATGACAGGTGTTACAGGTAGATAGATGTTGAATGCTCGTAAGGAAGCATCTTAGAATACCTGAGTTCAGCTTTGGTATGTTGAGTCTGAGTCCTAGTAAGTGTTAGAATACTTTTTAATTACATTTTATGCCCCCAGTATCTGTATTTTAAGTATTCTATTACTGGTTGGTTATATACTTGCTTATGTGATGAGCAATATGTTCAATTGGGAAATTGAAATTACATATTTTCAGTATCATTATCTATATGTATCACCTAAAAACGAAAAAAATTTAGGGCATTTTGACAAGATATTTGAAACTAATTTTTCGTTGTTTACGCAAATTAATCACTATGTGTTAATTAAACACAATATTAGGATCGGGCCCTCACATTATGGTATCAGAGCATAATCTGGGATATGCTCGAACTAGAGTTAGGACACTGGGTCTAGTTACAAATAAAATTGTTTGTGCATGTACTAGACTACGTGTTTTTATATGCTCTTGCCTGCTATGAGTACATGTTAGATAATGTGATTTTAGATATGTAACGGATTAATGAGCAGGGACGGCTATATATCATATCTCTGAGTATTATAATATGCTGAGTTGCATATAATTTTGAGAATTTTATCGGTTAGCACTGACAGTTGTTGATAGGATGATGATGTAGAGTAAATGATGAGAATATCTATGATTAGAGATTTCATATGATGTTTTGATTTATGATGGACAGTTAGTGTTTGGACAGGAAGCAGTGATATGAATTTTAATAGCTATCTATTGTACCTGTAGGCACTGTAATATTTACTTGAAATATAACTTAGTGATAATGCGTCCATTATTGAGAAATTTTATTTATCACTTTGGGACTTAATCCTTGTGCATAGTGGGATGACACTAGAACTATTTATCACGCATTTGTGATAAGTGTGAATTTTACACTTATTTTGCTATGTTTTTGTATTGATTTTAGTATTGATTCCTGGATGATTTTACGCTTTTTGGTATATTTTTGTGTATTTCAGGAATCTAGGTCCAATGGGATAAAAGTGGAGGAAATAAGCAAATAATGTTGAAAAAGGACCAAACCGAGCGAAGACGTGAGAAAATGGACTGAAATCTCGAAGGAGGAATTTTTATACAGCTCGCGATCGATCGGCAATGACATCGCGATCGATCGCCGAGCTTTAAAGAGTAATGCTGAACAGAAGACATTGGCGATCGATCGGCAAGAATTCGCGATCGATCGCCAATGTACAGTGAAGACTCGCGATCGATCGCGAGGGAACCAAGATCGATCGCGGATTTCCTTATTTTGACTATCAACGTCCAGTAGAGAATGAAGATTGATCGCGGAAGAACGAAGATTGATCGCGGAATAAGAGTTTTTGGAAAAATAAAGACTTTCCATGTTTGGTTCAAAGGGGACTCCTTGCTACACATGTTAACCCTATATATCAGACTAAGGGACGTTTTTGGGGGGACTTTTGCCCACTTTTTGACAGACCTAGCAGCCTCTCCTCCATCTAAAGCACCACCAAAATTCATTGAAGAGCAAGAGCAACGCAAGGAACGGAAGAACGGAGCGACGCACGGAGCGACATCCTCGTTATCTTAGTATTTCTGAACTTATTAATTTTTATATCAGATTTTTGATGTTGAATTTGTTTAAAGACATGTTTATGCATTATAATTTGATTATGGTTGTTGGCTAAATTCTTTGTCAAGACATAGGGGATCCCATGTTTGAACCCTTGAGTTAATTAACGGTTTTGATTTAATTTCTATGATCTTTGCGCATAATTTATGTTGTTAATGCTTGTACAAGATTAGCTACCTTTTGCATGATATTGGTAATCGTAATTGAATTGACCATAGGAGATTACGATACGACGTAGTAAATTAGGCCGTGGGTTTTAGGTTGAGACGGACCAAGTAAAATCTAGCACACGTGTGATAGCAATAGATTTACCAAAATCGAAGGCTAGTAGTTTTCACAAAGCGTTTTTCGGTATTAATTATTCAATAAAGACACGGGAGTGATTTATTGTAGGTTAATGCTAGACTCGTTATAACCGGACCAAGGTATAACGAATGAAATAGGAAAACTCGTCACCCTAGAACATAGAACATTGAATCTTAATTAATAGACAACTTTTGGGGGATTACATGGGTGAACCGACGTCTTGATAATTCGTTTATAAATTCTCTTCCATCATCCATCACTGCTGTTTAGGTTAATTTTGTGCTTAAGTCAATTTAGTTTAATAATCACTCCTTAATCGTAGGTTAAATATAGTAATTCTAATCAATCGTGGTAATTGCTACTAGTCCCTGTGGGTACGACACTCCTTACTTTTAAATCCTTATACTAAAACTTGACACCGTGCACTTGCGGTATAGAATCGCTACACTCGAAAATACTGTTTAAAATAAGAGCGATCAAGTTTTTGGCGCCGTTGCCGGGGACTAGTTTAAGTAATATCATAAGAGATTAGTTGACTATAATTTAGCCATTTTTTCTTTTATAATTATTTTTATTACGGTTTATACGATTTCATTACTGTTATTCCTTCGTGTGTTGAATTTTGCAGGGAGTTGTCTTTGTAGTGCATGCTACGAAGTAACAGACCTATATTAGAGCCACTCGACTTAGAGATTGAACGAACTTGCAGAAGACTTCGGAAAGCAACAAGAGAGATGGCTGAGAACAATCGAGAGAATGGTGAACAACATAATGATGAAGTGCCAATTATAAGGTCCATGATGGACTATGCACAACCATCTTTTCAAGGCACTATGTCCAGCATCACAAGACCACGGATCCAAGCTAATAACTTCGAGATCAAGCCTGCCATAATTCAGATGATTCAACATTCTGTGCAATTCGGAGGATCGCATACTGATGATCCTAATGCTCATATCTCCAACTTTTTGGAGATATGCGACACATTCAAGCACAATGGCGTCAGTGATGACGCCATCAGGTTAAGACTTTTTCCTTTTTCTTTAAATGATAAAGCTAAGAGTTGGTTAAATTCATTGCCTGCAGGATCGATCACTACTTGGGAGGGGATGGCTCAAGCCTTCCTATCAAAATACTTTCCCCCTTCCAAGACAGCTAAGATGCGCAATGATATCACAACAATCATGCAACATGATCCGGAGACACTGTACGAAGCTTGGGAGCGCTTCAAGGATCTACTTCGAAGATGCCCACATCATGGCTTTCCGATTTGGCTTCAGGTACAAACATTTTACAATGGTTTATTTTCTGCTAATAGATCTATGATTGATGCAGCAGCAGGAGGTACCATTATGAGAAAGTCACCCGATGAAGCTTTCACACTCTTGGAAGAGATGGCATCCAACAGTTACCAGTGGCAGTCCGAAAGGAATGTGCCCAAAAGACCGATTGGGATGCATCAAGTAGATGAAGTGACATCAATACAAGCACAACTGGAAGCTTTGAACAAGAAGATGGACAGTTTGAGCATGACAGCCATGCAAGCTCAAGTGATCACGTGCGATTTATGTGGAGGCAACCATCCAAGCACGGAATGTCAGGCAGGTAACCCATTTATGCTATCTAATGAACAAGCGAATTTTGTAGGAAATAGACCACCACAGGGTAACTCATACTCCAACAACTATAACCAACCGTGGAGGAATCATCCGAACTTCTCTTGGTCCAACCAAAAGAATGTCTTGAATCCACAACCTCCACCGGGTTATCCACCAAAGCCGAGTATGGAAGAGTTGCTAACTAAGTTCATGACGATGACGGAGAATAGGATGCAAAATCAAGATGCATCAATTAAGAACTTGGAAACTCAAATGGGGCAAATGGCAATATGTTAGCGGGAAGAGCACCAGGAAGCTTACCAAGTGATACGGAAAAGAACCCCCGAGAGCAAGCCAAGGCGATCTCATTGAGGAGTGGAAAAGAAATTGGATCACAAACTGAAGATCGGGACGATGAGCACGTAGTTGAGTTGAAAGGTGAGAATGACATTCAGACACGTGAAAATGGTGAGTCTACTCCTACTACTGCACCTATCGCACCACCCAAGAAGGTACATATCCCTCCCCCATTTCCTGCTGCATTGAAAAGGGCAAAGGTAGATGCTAGTTTTGCTAAGTTCTTAGAAATTTTTAAGAAATTACAAATAAATATTCCATTTGCTGATGCTTTACTTCAAATGCCTAGCTACGCTAAGTTTTTGAAAGATATTCTGTCGAATAAGAGGAAATTGGGTGAGCATGAGACGATTAAATTAACTGAGGAGTGTTCTGCCGTTGTCCAAAACAAACTGCCTCCTAAGTTGAAAGATCCAGGGAGTTTTTCTATACCTTGCACAATTGGGTCTATTTCATTTACAAAATCTTTATGTGATTTAGGTGCGAGTATAAATCTTATGCCTTTGTCAATTTTCAGGAAGTTGGGACTTGGTGAGCCAAAACCGACCACGGTTTCTTTGCAATTGGCAGATAGGTCTGTGACATACCCACGAGGAATCATAGAGGATGTCCTAGTGAAGGTCGATAAATTCATCTTCCCGGCAGACTTCCTTGTGTTAGATATGGAAGAAGATGCTGACACACCACTGATCTTAGGAAGACCATTCCTTGCTACTGGAAAGGCACTTATAGATGTCCAACAAGGGAAGTTGATCCTCCGTGTAGGGGAGGATCAAGTCACTTTCAACGTTTTTAAAGCTTTAAAACACCCACATGACGAGCATATGTGTTTTAGTGTTGATATTATTGATGTGTTATCTGCTAATGTGTTTAAGGGAACACACAAGGATGAATTGGAAGCATGCTTGGTAGAGGACATTGAAAAGCTGGGCGAGACCGTCGAGTTGAAAGAGACTGTCGTTTATTTGAACGCCAATATTCCCCATAATAGGCGTGTGCGGAACAACCTAGGCGAGTTGGGTGAAAGGGACATGAAGCCACAAAAGCCCTCCATTGAAGAACCACCAACTCTTGAACTCAAAACCCTCCCTCCTCATCTCAAGTATGTTTATTTAGATTGTAGTGAGTCATTGCCTGTAATTGTCTCTTCGTCTTTGACAGGTATAAACGAAGACAAACTACTTAGGATTTTGAGGGAGCATAAGAAAGCATTCGGGTGGAAAGTAGCGGACATAAGAGGGATAAGCCCATCAACATGTATGCATAAGATATTGATGGAGGATGCTTACAAACCCGTGGTTCAACCACAACGCAGGTTAAACCCAAAGATGCAAGAAGTGGTGAAGGCTGAGGTCATCAAACTGCTGGATGCAGGTATTATCTATCCCATTTCTGATAGTGCATGGGTTAGTCCTGTGCAATGTGTACCCAAGAAAGGAGGTATGACTGTCGTTAAAAATGAGAACAATGAATTGATCCCTACTAGAACAGTCACAGGCTGGCGCGTCTGCATTGATTATAGAAAGTTAAATGACGCCACCCGTAAAGACCATTTTCCCCTTCCATTCATTGACCAAATGATAGAGCGTCTAGCAGGGTATGATTTCTATTGTTTTCTAGATGGCTATTCTGGGTATAATCAAATAGCTATTGCACCTGAGGACCAAGAGAAGACTACCTTCACTTGTCCTTATGGTACATTTGCTTTTAGGAGAATGCCATTTGGATTGTGTAATGCACCTGCTACGTTTCAAAGATGTATGATGTCTATTTTTCATGATATGGTTGAACAATTCTTAGAGGTCTTTATGGATGACTTTTCTGTCTTTGGGGATTCTTTTGATGCTTGCTTAAATAATCTTGATTTAGTACTGACAAGGTGTGAAGAGACGAATTTGATTCTGAATTGGGAGAAATGTCATTTCATGGTACAAGAGGGAATAGTCTTGGGACACAAAATATCCCACAAGGGTATGGAGGTGGACCGAGCAAAAATCCAGGTGATACAGGAACTACCTCCACCAGTATCAGTGAAGGGGGTTCGAAGTTTCCTAGGCCATGCAGGCTTCTATAGGAGATTTATTAAAGATTTTTCAAAAATTTCAAAACCACTCTCCCATTTACTGACTAAAGATGCACCTTTTGATTTTAATCTTGATTGTATGCAGGCGTTCGAGACATTAAAGGAGAAGTTGATAACAGCACCTGTGTTGGTAGCACCAGATTGGGATACGCCTTTTGAGTTGATGTGTGATGCGAGTGACACAGCTGTCGGAGCAGTATTGGGACAAAGACGGAATAAGGTATTTCATACTATTTACTATGCTAGTAGAACTTTAAATGAGGCACAACAAAATTATGCCACCACTGAGAAAGAACTGCTAGCAGTAGTATTTGCATTTGATAAATTTCACTCTTATCTCTGTCTATCCAAAGTAATTGTGTACACTGATCACTCGGCACTTAAATATCTTCTTGCTAAGAAAGATGCTAAACCACGTTTAATCCGATGGATTCTCCTATTGCAAGAATTTGATTTAGAAATTAAAGATAAGAGGGGGGTTGAGAATGTTGTAGCGGACCATTTATCTAGGATTGATAATATGGTGGAAAAACATGATAATGAACTGGAAGAAATCAATGAAAAATTTCCTGATGAACAGCTGTTCCAAGTTCTTGCACTACCATGGTATGCCGATTTTGCAAATTATCTGGTTAGTGGTATCCTCCCACAAATGACCTTCTATCAGAAGAAGAAATTCTTATCTGATGTTAAACACTACATGTGGGAGGATCCATTGTTGTTTAAAGTTTGTGCAGACAACATGATCAGGAGATGTATACCAGAGGAGGAGATGGCATCTATTATGAGCCACTGTCATGACCGAGAGGTAGGAGGCCACATGGGTCCAACAAAAACTGCTGCCAAGGTACTTGAATCGGGTTTTTACTGGCCTACCTTGTTTAAAGATGCATACAGGTATGTATCCACTTGTGATAAATGCCAAAGAACGGGCAACATTTCTAGGAGACATGAAATGCCTTTAAACAATATGCTTGAATGCGATTTATTTGATGTTTGGGGCATCGATTTTATGGGACCATTTCCAGTTTCATGTTCTAATTATTACATACTTGTCGCTGTGGACTACGTTTCAAAATGGGTTGAGGCTGAAGCTTCACGCACGAATGATGCTCGAGTGGTAGTAAAATTTTTGAAAAAGAACATTTTTACTCGATTTGGCACTCCTCGAGCAATCATTAGTGACGGTGGGTCACACTTTTGCAATAAACTCTTTGAAAAACTTTTGAGCAAATATGGTGTCACCCACAAGGTTGCAACACCTTACCACCCACAAACATGTGGACAAGTAGAGGTTTCTAATAGAGAAGTGAAACAGATTTTGGAAAAATCGGTCAATACGTCTAGAAAAGATTGGTCATTGAGGTTAGATGATGCTTTATGGGCATATAGGACGGCATTTAAAACACCTATTGGTACATCACCATATAGGTTAGTTTTTGGAAAAGCATGTCATCTTCCTGTCGAGCTAGAACACAAGGCATTCTGGGCAATAAAAAATCTGAATTTTGATTTAACTGTTGCAGGTGAAAAACGACTCCTACACTTAAATGAAATGGATGAGTTTAGAAACCAAGCCTATGAGAATGCCAAGATCTATAAAGATAAAACAAAAAAATGGCATGATGCTAAGCTTAGCCAGCGTGATTTCAAGGAAGAGGATTTGGTCCTGCTTTTTAACTCAAGATTGAGACTCTTTCCGGGTAAGTTGAAGTCTCGATGGCAAGGACCATTCACTATCACAAGGGTATTTCCATCCGGGGCGATCGAGATCAACGATCCGACAAAAGGCACATTCACAGTCAATGGACAGCGGCTGAAGCACTATCATGGACATGATTTCAGTCCGCCTACTGTTGTCCATTTTGACTCCTAAATTGATGTTGGTAATAAGTCCAGCTTGGGACTATAAATTAAGAACACCATTTTCCTCCCTTTTCCTTGTTTTTATTATTTTTAGTTAGAATTTGTTTGGTTTGCAATTTTGTTTCAAGGATTGACTCCATGTGTTAATTTTGCAGAGTTGGTGGAGAAGAGCGAATCTCGAGAGCAAAAATGTTGATTAAAAAAAAAAAAAAAAAAAAAAAAATTCGGACAGTGTGTTTTGGCGATCGATCGCCATACCATCGCGATCGATCGCCAAGTCCAGAAAAAGAAAAAAAAAATATTTTTAAAAAGTGGCGATCGATCTCCATAACTCGAGATCGATCGCCCCATTCCAGAAGACTCTCGCGATCGATCGGCGAGAACTCACGATCGATCGCGAGGTCCCAAATTTCGTTTTTTAAAAAATCAGCATCAGCATTTTTCACACACTACACACACTCAAATTCGAAACCCTCCCCAAAATTCCCCAATTTTCCTCAAAATTTTTCCAATCCATCTTCAATCCTTCAATTTTCTTCAAGATTTACGATACATATCTTCAATTCTAACATCAAGCCTCAATCTTTCACAGGAATTAGCAAGAGAAAAGGAGTTTTTGAGCACCCTCCACTACAATTTGAAGCTATGGAAAGCTAAGGACTATCACTACCAAATTTTCGAAATTTGTGGAGGTATTTTGGCTTTGCTATACATGGTCCATGAATTGATTGATAATTAAGTGTTGGGGTGTCAAGTTCTCAATATTTTGAATTGTACGTTGGTGAAGTTGGAATTGTATGATCTTGTTAAGTTTGGGGGAAAATTGAAGAGCTTCTTGAGGTTTATTGTGTGGTTGGGTTAGTCACCTAACTTGGATAGGTGGTTGGAGGATTTGTGCTTGCTCTATTTCTTGTATTGGTTGGTAGGGGTGTTGGTATCTTTGATTCTCAGAATGGCACCGAAGCGCAAGCCAAAGCAGGCTGTTCCCGCTCCTGAGGAGTTTGACTCCTCCAAGTTCATTAGTAATGCAGCTGCAAAGTTTTATGCAGTATATCGGAAGAAAAAGGTGATACGGGAACGGGGAATGGATACGGGCAAGCTCGGCTGTGCTGTGATCCAAGAGGCACTCCGGCGAGAGTGGTACTCTTTTGTTCGCCAACCACAAGAGGCAGTGGTTCCTTTAGTCCGGGAGTTCTACTCCAACCTCCGGGCACAGAACCAAATTGACGCCAACGTTGCCTCAGTCCGGCAACAACCAGTTCTCTTTGATTCAAAGGCGATCAATGCACTTTATAACATGCCCAACATCCCGGAGGATGACTATACTATTTATTGCCGGGATCACGTTGATTTGGATGTTGTTTTGTCAACCATATGTTTAGAAGGAACACAGTGGCGACTGAACGCTGACGGAAAGCCACAGCTTCTACTGATATCAGATCTGAAGGAGGAGCCCAAGGCTTGGTTTTCATTTATCGTAGCTCGGGTCATACCATCAACCCACACATCGGAAGTTACAAAGGACCGAGCTATACTGGTATACGCCATAGTTACCGGACTTACGATCGATCTCGGACGTCTTGTCGAGGCCACTATCCGGAACTACATTCGAGGCCCTCCCACTTCTGGTTTGCCATGCCCCTCCACGATCACCACTTTATGCCAGCATGCGGCAGTTGTCTGGGACTCCGCAGAAGAGGCCGTTCCACCAAAGGCATTACTTGTGGTCGATCATCCTGCACCAGCCACAGTCAGACGGTTGGCACAATCACGACCTAGCAGCAGCCACCTTCCTGGACCATCATCATCTGCTGCTACAGTGCCTACTTCCATTACGATGGAATCCCTCCATCATGAGTTGCAGGAGATACGACATGAACTCCAATGGGGCCACCAACAACTATATCAACAAAACATGGAGTTCGTGCAGTATCAGGTGGCATGGAATTCCGCTTTAGCACAGGGGTTCCCGAACATTCCATTCCCACCACAGCCTACAGTCCAGCCATACCGGCCATACCAACATTACCAGCCATACGAGCCGCACCAGCCACAGGAACCATATTACCCAGACCCACCACCAGAGCGGGACGATGAGGACGACGATCACTGACGATCGCGTCGAGGTATGTGTTTTGCTACTGCACTTATTGTTTTTGTACATTGAGGGCAATGCACATACTAAGTTTGGGGGAGTAGTTGTTTTTACTGAGTTCTGCTGTTCTCTTGCTACTACTGTTATGGCATGATATTTGAGAAGTGGTATGAAGTCGTTCTTGAGCATATTAAATTTTTTTTTGAAAATTGAGTTATTCATTACGAAATACATGAATGAAACTTGCAACTGTAATACATGATGAAAATAATCTCCATCTCAATTTGAGTCTTGAAAATTTTGACTTGTTGGTGAATATCTTGGGTTGAGTTAATATGTCAAAAATTGAGGAACATTTTGATGCACGCCTGAGTCATGATTGAGTGAAATTTATATAGGAAAGTGAAAATTTCTGTGAACTATGATTTGTCTTGAGCATCTTAGAGTACTCTAGAATCTATTTGAAGGCACTTTGAGGCGAAATTCTATAATTATGAACTAGACTTGGATATGATTTAGGCGATCCTTGGAACGTTTGAGCCTTTCGAGCTTACCTTGTCTAATTATACCACTAGTGTCCCCCTTTGAGCTTAAATGAATAAGAATGGAAATTAGCCCCCATTCAACAATTTCTTTGGCAAACTCATTATACCCTCCTTTATGAGCCTAAATGAAAATTTTTTTATCCTTACCTAAAGAGAGTTTAATGATTCTCATTGGATGCACATGAATTGCTACATTTGGATGAGCTTATTATTATAAAAAAAAAAAAAAAAAAAAAATATTGATAAATGAGAAAAGAAAAAGATAGATAAAGCCTTGAGAAAAAGTGATTAAATAAGACCCAAAGTGGCCAAGGCTAAAAGAAAAAGAAGAGAAGCTCATTTTTTGTGCTAGAACTTTGAACATTACATGCTTATACTCTCTACTTTGTGCTATCCTATCTTTTCTTTGAAGCCAACACCTAGGCCTAACACTACAATCTTAAAAAGACCTATTGATCCAAGTCTAGGGAATAATTACATTAGTGGAGAAGTGCTTGAAAAGTAGACTTATGGAGTACTTGATAGTAATCTTGCCTTTGAGTTTACTAGCAGAATCTGATCTTAAAAATATAGATGAAACTCAAGATTGACAATAACACACACACACGTTCCAATTTTGCGAGGTATTGCTTGGCATAGGAGAAAACACTTCTTGTTAATTTTGGATTGACTCTTGTTGATGTGTTAGCGAGATTTCTGAGCTGTTACATTTGAGTTGTTAAGTTAATTCTGTTAAAGTATTGATGATAAACTCTACAGTCTGATTTCATTGCTTGCTCGAGGACGATCAAGTCTAAGTTTGGGGGAGTTGATAAGTGTGAATTTTACACTTATTTTGCTATGTTTTTGTATTGATTTTAGTATTGATTCCTGGATGATTTTACGCTTTTTGGTATATTTTTGTGTATTTCAGGAATCTAGGTCCAATGGGATAAAAGTGGAGGAAATAAGCAAATAATGTTGAAAAAGGACCAAACCAAGCGAAGACGTGAGAAAATGGACTGAAATCTCGAAGGAGGAATTTTTATACAGCTCGCGATCGATCGGCAATGACATCGCGATCGATCGCCGAGCTTTAAAGAGTAATGCTGAACAGAAGACATTGGCGATCGATCGGCAAGAATTCGCGATCGATCGCCAATGTACAGTGAAGACTCGCGATCGATCGCGAGGGAACCAAGATCGATCGCGGATTTCCTTATTTTGACTATCAACGTCCAGTAGAGAATGAAGATTGATCGCGGAAGAACGAAGATCGATCGCGGAATAAGAGTTTTTGGAAAAATAAAGACTTTCCATGTTTGGTTCAAAGGGGACTCCTTGCTACACATGTTAACCCTATATATCAGACTAAGGGACGTTTTTGGGGGGACTTTTGCCCACTTTTTGACAGACCTAGCAGCCTCTCCTCCATCTAAAGCACCACCAAAATTCATTGAAGAGCAAGAGCAACGCAAGGAACGGAAGAACGGAGCGACGCACGGAGCGACATCCTCGTTATCTTAGTATTTCTGAACTTATTAATTTTTATATCAGATTTTTGATGTTGAATTTGTTTAAAGACATGTTTATGCATTATAATTTGATTATGGTTGTTGGCTAAATTCTTTGTCAAGACATAGGGGATCCCATGTTTGAACCCTTGAGTTAATTAACGGTTTTGATTTAATTTCTATGATCTTTGCGCATAATTTATGTTGTTAATGCTTGTACAAGATTAGCTACCTTTTGCATGATATTGGTAATCGTAATTGAATTGACCATAGGAGATTACGATACGACGTAGTAAATTAGGCCGTGGGTTTTAGGTTGAGACGGACCAAGTAAAATCTAGCACACGTGTGATAGCAATAGATTTACCAAAATCGAAGGCTAGTAGTTTTCACAAAGCGTTTTTCGGTATTAATTATTCAATAAAGACACGGGAGTGATTTATTGTAGGTTAATGCTAGACTCGTTATAACCGGACCAAGGTATAACGAATGAAATAGGAAAACTCGTCACCCTAGAACATAGAACATTGAATCTTAATTAATAGACAACTTTTGGGGGATTACATGGGTGAACCGACGTCTTGATAATTCGTTTATAAATTCTCTTCCATCATCCATCACTGCTGTTTAGGTTAATTTTGTGCTTAAGTCAATTTAGTTTAATAATCACTCCTTAATCGTAGGTTAAATATAGTAATTCTAATCAATCGTGGTAATTGCTACTAGTCCCTGTGGGTACGACACTCCTTACTTTTAAATCCTTATACTAAAACTTGACACCGTGCACTTGCGGTATAGAATCGCTACACTCGAAAATACTGTTTAAAATAAGAGCGATCAATTTGCTGATTGACATCGGAATTTTGAGTCTGAAAGACCAGGATAATGTATGAGCTTATGTCAAAACCTGTGCACGTCGATATGATAATTTAGAACTTGAGACTATTGAAATTAGTGATATCCAGTTGAAGAATATAGTATAGTTGTTGTGAGAAACAACTAGAATTGGTTTGAATGAGGACTTGGATATGGGGGTTGTCGTAATTCAGTTCCAGTATATGGGTTCCAACGATGAATAAAAACTACAACATGAATTCTTCTAGATGAGAGTATCTAGAGTAATGGTAGTGATGGAAGATGATTTTCCCTCTCTCTGATACGGGAAAAGATGTTTACGAGAATGCCATGTTGATTACATGGAAAGTGTTTGGGCTGAAGGATAAGACACTGATGAGCTAGAACTGGATTAAATGTTAATGAAGTGACTATCACTCGCAATAATCCAACTAGTCCTAGAAAAGTTTCAGAAGGATCACTCCAGTTCATCCAGCTCTAGTACATGTAAAGGTAGTAAAAGACTGTAGGATACTAGATCTTTTTGAGGTCACTGTGGATGTAAATATCTACTGATCCATGTGAAAGAATAAGAGGAACTAATATCGATTGTGGCCAGTCAGAGCATATCTGTTACGTGCTCGGAACAGATGCAGCCATAACAACAAATACACTGAGCTAGGGGTAGATATTAGAGTGGTTAATCTTTTCGACCACCCAGTTCCAGCAGCATTTAGTTATTTTCTTTTCCCAACAGGCCAGAGAGTATACCTTGATTGTGGCTAAGGTTTCCGTACCAGTGATCGCAGATACATGTCATGTATTTAATCATACTACACGAGTTTTATTGAGACAAAAGCATTTTTTCATACATTGCATCAAATGTGCATTGATTATTATGATTTGGAAAATCTACCAACAGTGATTATACTATCCACACTTGTACTAGTGAACTGTAGCTTACAGTTCGGTGATAGTATTGTGAATTTGAATTTAAGGGTGTTGCTAAGATAGGATTTTGATTGTATCGATGGCATGTATACTCTGATAAATTTTGAGATGTTGTAAGTTGTTTTCAGGGTGTAATGACTTTTTGACCATATTGTGGCTCCAAATGAAATGTTTATAGCCACGAATAGCAAGCTAAGATACTGATAGTATCAGCTATGAAAATATTGTGGTTGCGATACTTGGAAAATGAGGGATATTTGATAATAAGCAGTTAATGATGATCAGGAAGAGTCGAGGTTGACTGATATCCTAGTAGTAAGAAAACTTACCAAGATTTTTCTGAGGAAATAATAGAATTTCCACTAGATAATGAAATTGATTTTAACTGTTCGTTACTGCCAATGAATAAATTCGATATCGAAAGCACTGTGCGGAATGGCATCAACAGAGTTGACAGATTTTGAGAATAGTTCCAGAATATCCTCGACAATGGTACATACGTCTGAGTATGTCACTTTAGGGAAACATCAGTGGTGTTCGTGAAGAAGAAAGATTGTATTGTGAAGATGTGTATCGACTAAAGGCAGTTGAACCAGGATACTGTCAAGAATAAATACCCACTGCCTAAGATCAAGAAGTATTTGATCAGTTGTAAGGAACTTCGGTGTATAAGAATAATGATTTTAAATCTGGTTACAATCAGTTTGAGTCAGAAGAGAAAATGTTCTCTAGGCAATTGGTCATACCAGATATAGGCATTTTGAATTTTTGGTGACAACTATACAAGTAGAGTTTATGAATTCGATGAATAGAGTATTCTGTAACTTTTTGGGCGAAAGTGTAATAATATTAATCAGTAGTATACTAGTGTATTCGAGATCCAGAAGGAACCACACAGAACATCTACGATTTGTTCTTCAGACGCTTCGTGAAGCTCAAATTGTATACCAAGTTATTGAAATGTAAATCTTGAACATGAGATAGAAGCGATAACTAGATTTATTAAAGAATTTGACTTTGATAGTGAATATCAATCAAGGAAAGTGAAACTAGTAGCAGATGTGCTGAATCGAAAAGTGCAAGGTGCAATGGTGGCATCAATGTATGCTTTGCAGTTTTAGTCACCTCCGATTTCGAAGATTAGAAAGACTCGAAGGACAGACCCATACGGATATTGATTTAAGAAATTGGTTTTGTCTCATCAATCAACTAGATTTTAGTATGCCATTTAGTGGTGGGTTGCGATTGAACAATCAGTAAATAGCATCGAATCCTACTGATTCGAAGAAGTATTACTGCAGAAATCACACTATAGATGACCTAATGTTATCATATGGAATGATGAGATGTATCATTCTTGAGATCCTATTTCTGATGAGATGGTATGAAGAAATAAATTTTGAATTTTGTGCCAAATTGTTTGACATGCCAGCAGGTCAAGATCAAAATACGAGAAGTAATGGAATACTACATAAATGGTAAGTGTCACAATGAATTTGATAAATTTCTAGCTTTGAGTTTTATAGCTCAAATTGTTTAGATCAAACGAGACTGTGAAACAAGTTGATCCGAATTGACTGACTATTCAATATAAGATATTTATTTCATATGCTTGTCTGTATGCCTATGAGAAAACGACATGTTAAAGGTAAGTATAATGTGGTTTAGTTACAGTGAGTTTCTGTAACAATTGTAATTGTTTTCAGAATATCATGGGTGCTAAGTTAGCAATTAGTATTGCTTATCATACCCAGACTGATTGACAAACTGAGAGACTTCTCCCGACTTTGGAAGCAATATCCATATTATTAGTGATGAATTTAGTGGGATTTGACAGAAGTTACTATTCACTAGTAGAATGTTCCTATAATTAAGTTTCAGACAACTTTTGGGATGGCATCGGTTGAGGTTTTGTATAGCCAGAATTACCGATCGCTGATACGATGACATGAAATTGATAAGGAATTTTTGATACAACTTGAGATTGTTGAGTAAATGCCAGGAATGATTGATTTTCTGCGAAAATGAATGAAATTGGCTTAAAGTAAGCATATTTGCTACGCCTAAAAGATACATATATCGTTAGAATTTCACGTTAAGAATCAGGTAAATCTGAATATATTACATTTACGATGATCAATACGATTCGTTGAGTGAGGTACGATGTTGCCTCGATATTTTGAACCTTGTGGTGGTTTAGTGGTATATCGTTGACAATACGAGAACATTTGTCACTGATACATGATGATTCTTATGTATCTATGAATGAGAGACATCTCATATGATTTAACTTATTGAGTTATACTCGGTTTACGATTTCGAGGACGAAATCATTTTAAGAGGGGAAGAAGTGTAAGACCCCGTTGCTAATTAATTATGATTAATCCGGCTTAACAATGATTAAACAAACCCGGATCACTAAAAGTGCAAACTTTGAATTGAGGTGTTCCGTCACAACACCTTATTTCTAGTCAAGATAAATACATCACAATTATACCAAATGGTATACAATTTTTGGCCATCACCTTAAAATATTTATGTTAATACATCATCTTGGGACACATGGAATTGGTAGGATAAGAAATGATAAAAAAAATCCCCACTTTGGGCATTGTAACTCACACCTCTTACCCAACTTTTCAAGCATAAAAATGTCATTTTTCCTCCTGAAAATTATCAGGCTTTTCTCCCCAAAATTTCGAAACCCACCTCCCGTAAATTAGAGAGAAAATTGTGGGAAACCCTCTATGCAATTGGAGTTCTAGCAAATTAGGAAGGAGAGACCTCTTTTTCTTCAAGAATTGGAGGACTAGGAGCTTGGGAAGTGGATTGCTTGTGGAATTCTTGGGTCTTCAAGGGTATGAATATGTTTTTAACTATATTTAGTTGAATTTAGTTGAATTTGAGTTGAAAATCGAGGAAGAGACGTGAAAATGTTGATGTCATTTTGTTTAACCAGAATCTGCAAATTTTTTATGTTCATTGCAGTAAATAGTTTCGTATTTTTGATTAACTGAGAGTCCTAATTTGATGTCGGTATTCAAATAAAAGTTGTAGATCTTTGAATTTTATGCAATTTAAAAAAAAAAAAAGCATGCGATTTGGATCTCCGAAGTTAAAGTTATGTCAATTTTACTTTCAGTGCTCATTTTTGTCTTTGCATGTTCATGCATGTTGCATGCAGACTGTATTTCAACTTTCTGGGTAAATGTTGTTCCGAATTTGATGTTGGTCTTTAAATGAAAGTTGTGGGTCTTTGAATTCTCTTTGATTTGAAAAAAACAAGATAACTTAGTTTGGACTTAATTTGAAGAAGTTATGAATTTTATACTTTTAGTGCTCATTTTGAGCCCTGCATGTGGGCGAAAATACACATGCAGTGTGTTCTTCGGATTTCTGAGCATTTTTGGCTAGGAATTTTGGAACATGTTTAGAAATAGTAATTGTCGTGTTCCAAGTTGGCTGTAATTTGCCACTAGAATCACTCAATGTGAACTTGAAACGAAAAAGTTATAGTATTTTCACTAACACTGCTCAAGCTGGAAACAGGCTTTCAAATGCTATGTTTTTAGTGTTCAAACCCTATTTAGATGGTTGAACCAGCTTCATATCATGATATATGAATTGTAATATTTTGAGTTTCTGAACTTTGAGCACTGAAATCGAGTCGTTTTGACGTCGTATGAATTTATAGTGATTTTTTCTACGAAAATGGTCAAGCTGAAAATTAAGAAAACCACTAAGGGTCAATATTTAGAAGTTGCATTTGATTCAATGAACTACTTGAACACTTAGTGTCATTTGAAATTTACATGACCATGTTAATAGATTCCGGGGTTGATTCGAGGAGTACTCGGTAGATTAGCTTTGGTACGTAGAAATGAGTTTTATCATGACGTCTGACGAAGACGTGTAATGATGTTGTCGTATGATTTTACATGTCAGTGATTGATTTATATGATTTAATTGTCACTATGTGATTCTTATGTGGCTATATGACATTTTGAGATACATTGGATTACATGATTATGTGAATTACATGATATGTATTGACTTTCACATAAGATTGCATGACATATTGAGTTGCACATGTCATATGATGCATAGATGATTCATGGGAATATCATATTGATCTATCCACTTCTTTGATATCCTTGTTAATGACCAAGTTGATTTACTCTGAGTGTCGGGGATGACGGGCACGGCGATGACATGCAGTTTAGGTAACGACTGTAGTCACGCGCGTTGCTACCGGACCTAGACACCAGGGATGACGAGCACATCACATGATGATTATCCAAGCGCAAAGTGTGTGTGATGTCACCTTCTGTTCGAGCTGATAATGATTGATGATACATTCCTTTGGACTCCGATATTGGTATCTTGAGATCGATTCTTTCTACCCATTCAGACATAGCATTCATACATGGCATGCATTGCATGACACTTTGTCATTCTTGACAAGATCTATTTATTTCTCGTACTGTGTTCTGACCCCCGTAGTGGGGTCTGTCATGTCTTTTGTTGTTCGGGCATGACATGTGTTACAGGTAGACAAATGTTGGATGCTCGTGAGGAAGCATCTTAGAATACCTGAGTTCAGCTTTGGTATGTTGAGTCTGAGTCCCAGTAAGTGTTAGAATACTTTTTAATTACATTTTAATTACCGGGGTATGCCCCGAGTATCTGTATTTTAAGTATTCTATTACTGGTTGGTTATATACTTGCTTATGTGATGAGTAATATGTTGAATTGAGAAACTGAAATATTTTCAGTATCATTATACATATATATGTATGTATCACCTAAAAACGAAAAAATTTAGGGCATTTTGACAAGATATTTGAAACTAATTTTCCGCTGTTTACGCAAATGTGTTAATTAAACACCACATTAGGATCGGGCCCTCACAACTAAGGTTATATTCACTCTATCATTTTTGTAAGTACTAAGATAGAAGAGTGGAGTAAAATTGTAACTGCCAGTCGAGTTATGTCGAAACAGATTAAGTCCAAGGAGTTTCAGTTTGGTAATGGGTAAGTCCAGCTGAATCGGGGTTGTATGTTTGTTGTATTACTCAAAGTCTTCTAGTGAACATTCCATAAGTGGAAGAAGGAAAACGTAGAAGAATTTGCCTTCGAACTTCCAGAAACATATCTTGTCTATTTACTTCTTTAGTTTCTAACTATCAGATCGATATTCCTAACTTAGCAGACTGATTCCGCACTTAATTCAAAAGTAGTATGCGGAGTTCAGACTGATTGAGAAATCGATCTCATCTGTTTACCTAGTTAAAATCACCTTCTTACTTGAAAAAGAACGAAATTTAGTGAAGTGTTTAATCGGGGTTGTATGTTTGTTGTATTACTCAAAGTCCAGCTGTTTAGTAGGAGTTCCAGTTTGGTAGTGTGTAAGTCCAGCTGAATCGGGGTTGTATGTTTGTTGTATTACTCTAAGTCTTCTAGTGAACCTTCCTTAAGTGGAAAAAAGGAAGACGTTGAAGGATTTGCCTTCGAACTTCCATAAACATATCTTGTATATTTACTTTCCTTACTCAACTTTCGTTTCTAGCTATCAGATCGATATTTCTAACCTAGCAGACTGATTCCGCACTTAATTCAAAAGTAGAATGCGAAGTTTAGACTGATTGAGAAATCGATCTCATCTGTTTACCCAGTTGAAATCACCCTCTTACTTGAAAAAATTGAAATTTAGTGAAGTGCTACATGGTCAAATTCTTGTACCTATTTATGTATATGGGATGGGATTGCTGGGCTGAAGCCTAGCTCCTAAACTATGTGTATGTTTTGGAAACCTAATAAAATCTAGACAAATTTGAAAAAATATGAATAGAAGTACATTAAAATGGGCACGTTGTTGAAAAATGGAACCAATGTTATCCGTAATCTGTGTCCCAAAAAGAATTTTAATTAAATTTTTTTCTTCTTTGAAAAATGGATTCATTTTTTTAAAAATACCTAAAGTCGTAATATCCATTATCCAATTGGATTTAATTTTTAAAAAGTTTACAAAAGTCGAAATATGAACCAACCATTAATGTCACTTTTTTTTTTAACATATTAATGTCACATTTGAAAGCCTTAAAAAAACATAAAAAAATTTGTTTGTGTACCTAAACTCAACACACTAAGAATGGTTTATAATATTTATTTATTATAAATGTAAATAATTGTCAAATTAGCTAAAGTTTGGAGGAAAACAATGAAATGAAGGCAGACAATTTTTCACGAGTAATATCAATTAATTTACAAAAACCTTAAAAGCACTAATTGATTTAACAATTTATAAGAACTTTCTTTAAAAGATCTGATATAATAGGACATGTACAAAGGAGAAATATTGTATGTATCCGATTAAAGTCTCAATTATACGCAAACTCAATATTAAAACACAATATTATTTTAAATTAAAAATATGTAAGGGGAAATTTGGGGCCAGTAGTCCGGTACTAGGAGGATAACTTATATTTCGGTATGGTCCACCAAAATATTTTGCTTCAACTAAGTCCATATTAGGTCAAAATGATCAAAATATACTTCGTGCACCACATAAGTCTAGCGGTGTATGTATATTACATTTACATACACTGCATGAGTCTAACGGTGAACGTAATTTACATGCACCGCTAGACTCATGTGTGCATGTATATCACATTTACATACACCTAATGAGACACGTGTCCCACATGAGTCTACATACGTGCACCGCTAGACACAATTGGTGCACCAAAATACCACCTCCTTTTAATTCATATATACAATCTATGTCTCATTTATCTTCTCCATATGTTACACCACCTCCTCCTCCACCCTCACCCCCTCCCCCTCCGCCATCTACTTAATCACCTCCACCTTCACTCCCTCCCCTTCCATCGTCTCCAACATCACCTCCTCCACCATCATAGCACCCACCACCTCCTCCAACACAACATCTTCCCTCACCCACACCACCACCGCCTCCTCTCTATTCCCCACCACCACCGAAGTTTTGTCCAATTGTCCCACCAACTCCGCCGCCTTCCACCGTCCCAGAGACGAATCGAACTTAGTTCCATCCAACAGCGTTACAGTATAATGAACTGGAAAAATCCCAACAAATTTATGAACACTCAACAACATGGTTCGCTGTCGCGGTCGTGGAACGGACGGAACGGCCGTTCCGTAACGGGAACGTTGGTGGCCGAGCCAAAGTTCCGGACTAAAACGTAGGTTGTTGTGGATAGGCGTTATGAAAGCGTAACACGACGATTTAACGGTGGTGCGGGTAGTGGAACGGCGGAACGGAAGCGGCGCGGAACGGATATGAGTAATAAATACATTTTTTTTAAAAGCACCAAATGTAAACATGCCATATTTTCACTAGCGATGGTTGGATATTTTTTTTTTTGAAAGTTTGGTTGGAATTTTGTGAAATGAAAACCATGTTCTATGCCCGATGGTTGGATTTTTTTTTTTTTTGAAAAGTTTGGTTGGAATTTTGTGAAATGAAAACCATGTGCTAGGCCTACTTTTCCTTTAAAAACCGTCGCTTTGCTCTTTTTTTTTTTTGCTTTTAAAACTTTACTTACATAATCACATGCTCTTCGGTTCTACAGACTACGAAGTAAGTAATTATTATATCTTCATTTTATGAATTTTAGACTCAACTTTATGCTTTTATTATCTCGAATTCTGGCTTGGTTATTAGTTTGAGCTCACCATGTGTATTATCTGTTTGTAGAATCAAATCTTGAATTTTTAAACATAAATAATTTTGATAATATTTGGCCCTAAAATACAAGTAGAGTCGATTTTAATATCTCATTCATCATCATAATCTTTGCCTATTTTATTTTATAAATTATTATACGTGATTGAAGATTGTTGTGTGTGTAGATATAACTTATTTTATGATTAATGTTTTTTGACTAAAAAATAAAATTTTATATGCAACGTGGTTTACATGAAAATGTTATCATTCAACATATAATAAAACTTAGTTTTTTTTTTCCGATTGAAATTTTTTTTTAGAAGAATGACGCCGAAACTTGATATTGGTTGGGAGTTGGTCAACCCATCGGACACAATCGAAAGATAATACGATGCAATTTTTGTGAAAAAGTTGTAACCGGGGGAATTACAAGATTAAAACAGCATCTTGCATATGTTTCTGGAAATGTTGAGTCATGTAGTAAAGCTCCAAAGGAGATATCATTAATGCTTCGGAAACATCTTCAAGATACCAAGTCTGAGAGAAATGTAAGAAAAAAGAAAAAAGAAATTGCAGGAGATGCAATTCAACAAAGTATACATGAACTTGACAGTGACGCTGACAGTGAAGATGATTATAGATATGATACTAATGAAGAAGCTTTAGAAAATATGGAAAATAGGGCATTGCGAAAAGCAATGAAGGAAAGTCGTAAAACAAGAGCATTGGAGGACGAGATGCGTAACCGGTATGGTTCAGGTAAATAAATATATTATTATTCTAGTCGATGGATATTTATACTTAGTTACATAAATGTAAATTTATTAGTTTATATTATTTAATTCCAGGAAATTTAGGTGCTGGTTCATCACTTGGTGCAAATCCCAATTTAAGGAAACAGATGCCACGTAGCTTTAGTGTAAAAGAGGGAGCTCAAATACCGTCGAAAGGGATTGATTCTTATATGTTTCCATCAAAACGAAAGAGTATTAAAAATTGGTTTGCTCCTGAAAAAGTCAAAGACGTTGGTAAGGCTATTTCAAAATGGTTTATATACAATGCAATTCCATTTATGCGGCGGATAGCGGTCCATACTACCAATCAATGATTAATACCATTGCCGCAGCTGGTCCCGGAATACAAGGTCCTTCAGGACATCAAATAGGAGGTGTTTTTTTGCAGGAGGAGGTGGATGATATTACTGGATATTTAAGTACTTTAAAATCAAAATGGCCTAAATATGGATGTACAATAATGTGCGATGGTTGGAGCACACGTAACAAACATCCTATCATTAACTTTATGATATATTGCGACCGTAACATGATATTTCATAGTTCAGTGGATTGCACGAACAAAAAAAAGACATCTGATTTTATTTTATCTCTTTTAAACAAAGTTATTGACGATGTTGGGGAGGAAAATATTGTGCATGTTGTTACAGATAGTGAAAGTGCAAATAAGGCAGTTGGTCAGAAATTGATGATTGAAATACCTCACTTGTTTTGGTCACCTTGTGTCGCACATTGCATTGATCTCATGCTTGAAGATATTGGTAAGATGACAAAGGTGAAAATGTGCATTGATAAAGCAAAGCAAATAACGAGTTTTATTTACAACAGTGATAAAGTTGTGAATTTAATGAAAATCTACACGAATGATCGTGAATTACTGAGACCTGGAATCACCCGCTTTGCTACAAAATTTATTTCCTTAGAAAGTCTTGTCCGATATTCTCAAGATTTGAAGAGATTGTGTACTTCAATTGAGTGGCAAGAGTACAACAATACAAGCAGAAGAAGAAAAGATGCCGAAAAAATTGCATCAATCATCATGGATACCAGATTTTGGAAGGCGGCTCGTGATATTTCCGCAGCAATGGAACCACTTGTGAAAGTTTTAAAATTGGTTGACCAAGATAGCAAGCCAACTTTATCGATTATATATGAAGCAATGGATAGAGCGAAGTTGTCCATAAGAGAAAATGTGAAAGACTGGCAATTATATTGGGACGTGATTGATGAGCGTTGGTATAATCAATTACACCAACATTTACATGATGCAGGCAAAATTACATGATATTTAAATGTATTTACATAAATATGAATTCATTGATGTGGTTATCACATATTTTTTAATATTTTTGCAATTAAAGTCCTAAGCCAAACATGTTCATCTTCTGTTTGTGAGAGAAACTGGAGTACGTGGTCTCTTATACATACTAAGCTTCGCAAACCGTTTGGCTATAGAAAAGTTGCATAAATTGGTATATGTTCATTACAATATGCGACTAAGAGTACAAAATTTACTACATAATAAAGAAGATGATGACTATTATAGCCCTATAGATCTCAATCACATATTCAAAGATGATGATATTTTAAATGAATGGACAAGAGATAGTGACCCCCCTGTATTGCAAGATGATGACTTGGAATGGTTAGATCAAAGCATTAGATCATCGAATCCCGAAGACCACAATTTGACAACTAGTAGTCAAAGTCATTCTAAGAAGAAAAATAGTGAGTGCAACCTGAGATTATCAAAAGGCAAAGAAATCATAACAAGTGATAGTGATGAAAGTGACGATGCCGATGGCAGTGATGATAGCAATGATGGGAACAATCAAGAAAGTGGTGGAAAGCACCAAGACGAGGATCAAGCCCATCAAGATGATCAACATGATACTGGCATATGGGCACAAGGAAAAGAACATTATTATGCCACACAAGACACTGATCATGGGTATCGTCCTGGGATAGAGGAGCAGCGTCGTTATTTAGCAAGTTTGTCAGGATTCTCGAGTGCTGAGGATAATGAATATTCTAGTGGATTTTCGCATTCATATATGGGCGTTGAAGAAGAAATAAAAAGTCTTGGTTTGGGGGATAAACAACAATTTCAATCTGGGGATGATTATAGATCGAGAAGTTATCATTGGGGCTCTCAACAGTTTGGTCGTGGCGTTGTTGGGTATCAACAACCTGATTTTGGTTATTCTGGTATTTCTTGTATCAGACGTGATCATTCTTCATCTAGTGCAAGTGGAATTGGAAACAGATATCATGATCATCCAGAGCACGCATGTCACACCCCCCAAATCACATCTATTATACTATAAGTTATATATAGCTACGTAAAAATTTCGGCGGCATCTCCTCTATGTGTATAACATCCGGAGACACAACAACATCAATATATAAGATTCATATCACCATAAACACCATCATACTATTTACATACAATTCTTTACTTTCTCAAAGTAAGATTTTCAAAAGATAAATCTGTAGACTCAAAAACCAAAATAAGATAACCCCATAACCCAGCAGGTCATCATCCATGTACATCAGATCTCATAAACCCGTAGGAGCTCATCACCTTGCCCAGTAAGTCTGAGATATTAATATAGGTAGATCGAGTTTGTAGGCCACATCACCAATTCTTTGAGTCACTGAAAAAGGGACTAATATATCTAGGACATAGTTTTTTTCATTCTTTTCCATTTCAAAACTTGACCAATATGTTAACGTCTTTACCATTTTAAAACTAATAGCCGTGTCTCCAGATCATACAACAATTATTTCAGAAATATTTTACAATTAATTCTGTCTAATCAGAATAGTTCAACCAGAAATTCATCAGACTAAGATCGAACACAATTTCAAGAAGAAACGACAAAAGATGCATAGGCTTTCACCTGGTTAAGTTCTATCTTCGGCAAGTCAAGGATTTTACGGAATTAAGTCTTTGATTCAAACTAAATGATGTTCCATTAGTAAACTTAAGTTTCTCTACAATCCCTCACATTCCTAGTTGGATTCTGTTAAAGAAACTCACATGATAGTTCGAGAAAAATAAAATTCCGTAAGCCATATAAAACATTACATAACAGAATAAAAACTTACTAGCAAGGTTGTACTCCACAATTTCTGAGCTCATGTACATGGACAGTCTACAGAACCACAACCATGCTCTGATACCACTTAATGTCACACCCCAATTTACAAAGATACCATTTATCATGTTTATAGAAATACTCTTTATAAAAATTTCAACAGCATCTCCTCAGTTTATATCACATCCGGATACAAAAATCAAAATCCATATCACCAGAAACACAATTATATATATATATATATATATATATATATATATATGAATCATAGTCACACAGACTCAAAAACCAAAATAAGATAACCCCATATTCCAGCAGGTCGTCATCCATGTACAGCAGATCTAAGAAACCCGTAGGAGCGCATCACCCAGCTCAGTAAGTCCAGATATCAGGCATCGTCATGCTCACCGACAATGCATGAACTATATGAGCTAATGCCCAGTAAATAAAAATCATGCATGCTATGAAAATGACATGAGACATCAATAACATGTATACCAAGATGCATACTCGAAAATATATAACGTTTTATCCAAAATCATATTTTTCCTGGGCCCCTTGACCCACCTACTATGCAGCGGAACACAGCTCTGAACAATATCAATAGGCACACAGCCATAGGCACACAGCCAATATAGTGGATTGATACAGTCGAATGGCCCATCCTCCCGTGACCCCCAGAGGCACATCACCGAACAACCTCTGCGATCACCCGAGAAGTATCCCACCCGCAGCATCAATCAAAAGAAGAATATCAGCAAGTGGTCCATCCCCTCATGATTACCAAGGGCACATCTCGAACAACCCTTTTAATCCTCTGAAGAGTATCCCACCGTTGTACTCAACATATCATATAAGTCTGCCTCGCAAACCTCGATGCCATAGCAGTGGTCAACAAAATATTTCCTTTTTCTCAAAATAATGTCGTGCATGCCAGACATCAAATATGCTCATGTTTTATGCATGCACGTGTGTATGTAGATGGATAATCAATTCAGTTACAACATATCAAATAAAGCATAACATCTCCAATATCACATTTATTCAACCAACCATATCACAATTAATACGACAGATAATACTATGTTCAAGCATTGTAGTTGCAGATGGATTTTTACTTACCTTTCACCAGTTGATATTGCTCGATTCCTAGGTAATAGACAGTCAATCTACACAATTCAAATATTTATTTTAACAAATAATTCATCAAACTTCATTTATTATCATCTGTCTAAATTTAGTAATTCACTTACGCACTTTATTTCATCATATCGCTATTAAGATACTTATCTCATTATTTAAAATTCTAATAACTTATTTTATACACCAATTTAACATTAAAATTCCTATAAACTTGAAATTACAACATAATCTAAAATTTCTTGTCAATTACTATTTATCATCGTATAATCTATCACTTACATTAATTGCATAATTTTCTAGCAATACTAGAAATTTAGGCTTTTCCTAAACGCTAAAAATACCAAGAGAAAAGTACCTCAAATCGAAGATGATAATTCGAGGATTCCGAATATGTAATTTATTTGACGTTTCGACGGCGTTACGGAGTCCGAAAATTGATAAAACCACAAAATCCCTTTTCTTTATTCTCTCCTCGGCTTCTACTGAATGCTATATGTGTGAAAGTGTGTGTGTGCGTGCGTTTCCAGTACATATTATATCACAAATGTTGAGTCGGTTAAGTTATATTATTTTATTTATTGTTTTATCTTAGTTTTAATATTTAATCACTTAAATATTCATTTATTATATCTTTTGGGGTTCACTTGATTCATTAATTCGGGTATCATAACAGTCTAAATTGCAAACTAGTTTGGAATAAAAGATGTAGATCTATGTCTTATCTATCATCTGGATTTGGAATCACACAATTTGGATTTCGGATGAGAAAGTTATATATAATCTACCTAAACAGGATATACTACAAAATTAATTTTTCCATTCCTCCGATAGTTTTCGACAAAAACTCAAAACATGAAAGTGGTAGCCCTATGAGTTATCTTTTTAATGAAATTGACCTCGTCGTATTTCGACGAATTTCGGCGAAGATTTAAACACTTTTACTACTATATCCAACATAAATTCAAGTATTAGACTCGGGTATTACAACGCAAGTGGTATTCGTCATGGCCATGATTATATATCTTCCAGTGGGGCTAGCAGTTCTGTTGGGCAACGAGGATTTGGAGACTACCATCGTCGTGATGAAATATTATTAAATCCATATACGTTGCCCAACATCAATTCTGTTTCAAATGCCCGATTCAATCAATATCCGCCAAGACAAGTTAATACTGATTTATCCACAACCATTTGCTGGATATCAACGGGATCCTGATAGAGAGTACACTGATGATTTTATTCCTTCACGTCACTCCTCATGGTATTAGTCCAGGTGATATGACTTCGACATGTACTTTTCTAAGTTCATATTGTAAAATATTTATATATCAATATCATATATGAATTTTGAAAGGATTGTCAAAGTTTTAGTATATATTGTGTATTAAATTTATGTTAGTAAAGTTTTAATAAGATTTATCAATAACTTAAATTTCTTATTTTCTTCAAAATATGGTTGTTTTTTTTTTATGATTTACATATATTTTTTTAACAATTTTCCAAATTATCGAAAAAATGAATTCTTTTATAATTAAGAAAAACCGCGTCGTGACCGTTCCGTGAAATGTCAATGGAACTGGAACAACAACCTCCGCGACGGCCACCGCGACCGCGACGGCGAACCATGCTCAACAAATAAAAAAAAATTCTAACCATCCAACAAGATTACTAGCAATCAATTATGATATCCCTAGTTCTGGAGGCCCAGTAGGTCTTGAGGGTCCGAACTTTATTTGGGCCCGGTCAGTGGGTGGCCCATTTAACCAACAAGGGAAGTCGTTAGGGCCGATACCATGCTGTCCTCATCGAACTCGCCGTCCGACCCGAGTTGATCGCGGGCACGACCACCTCTGGCTAGCTGCCACTATCGTGTCCGAGCAGGGCCCTATTTAGTGTTCCTGGGCCACAATCCTCGGATCGGCCTCCGAGCCGGGGCGGCGAGAAAGTACATCAAGAGGCCGGGACGGTCCGCCATGGGACAGGACAGCCAAGCTGAGGCGAGGTTTCCTCAATAGGTCGGGACGGGCTGTATTTACCAAGATAGCCGGACTGAGGTGAGGTTTCCTCAATAGGTAAGGACGGGCAGTCATTGGACAGGACAGCCAAGCTGAGGCGAGGTTTCCTCAATAGGTCGGGACGGGCTGTATTTACCAAGATAGCCGGACTGAGGCGAGGTTTCCTCAATAGGTAAGGACGGGTAGTCATTGGACAGGACAGCCGAGCTGAGGCCACCTATGGTGGTCCTGTATACCGGGACTAGGGTTGCAGGAATCGGACACCTATTAAAGCAAAGGCTAGGAATCGGACACCTATTAAAGCAAAGGCTGGGCCTACTAACCAATCAAAGGGTGGTCAAGCACTGTGGGTAAGAAAAGCATATTCCCGGACGCAGAGAATCACCAGAGCAAAAGGATCGTACGAGGTAGGTAACAGATGTAGATGGTCCCCAGTCTGTGGTCCCCCCCTCAGTTTCAGATATTGTCCCCAGAATCCCCGGCAAGGCGGGACCATTGGCATCCCTCCCCCTATAAAAAGGAGAATGGTTGACAAGAAGAAGACCCTGGGCCCTCCTCTAAAAAAGAAACCAATATTGATCATCGGAGATCTTAACGAGAAAAGGATCCTCCCGGACTCGGGCCTAAACTGTGATTTCACGAAACAGCTCATCCCTTCCCCTATAAATTCATTTGTTATCAAAGCGAACCAAAAAGAGAGGTAACAAATTGGCACCGTCTGTGGGAAGAGTGAGCGAAGGACGTTGATACAATGGTGAGAACAAGGAGAACCGATGCGGAGGAAAACCGAGAGCACCACGCTTCCACCAATGGCGAGGAACAGCCACCGCCCGGGGTAAACATGACAGTGGGAGCTTTAACACTGGAACAGCTCACCCGGCTAATTGCAGTTACGGTAGAACAGACCATGAAGAGAAAAGAAGGTCCGTCCGAGGGCATGCTCGGGGAAAGCTCCCAGCAGATGAAGGAGAATGAACAGGGAGCAACCTCCCGTCCTAAAGTGGCTGCTGTTCCGGATCTGGAGGGCCAAGTGGAGGAGCTGAAAGACGAGGTCCAGAGGATGAAGAAGGGAATGGGGGGTACCTCTATCCGGAGGGGAACACCTTTCTCGGGTGAAATAGTAAGCGAGGAGCTTCCGAATAACTTTCGACCCCCCAATGCTGGGAATACGATGGGAGCGCGGACCCGGAAGAACACCTGGGCAGGTTCGAAAACGCGGCCATGCTGCATTGTTACTCCGATCGCCTCAAGTGCAAAGTGTTCCTGACCACTTTGGTGAGATCGGCCCAAAAGTGGTTCAACCAGTTGGAGTCTGGTTCCATTACTTCCTTCGTCGGATTTAGCTCCGCATTCTTGCACCAGTATGCCAGCAGCAAGCGATATAAGAAGACCTCTCTGAGCTTGGTCGAGATGAGGCAAGCCGAGGAGGAGTCACTGCGGGGATATATCAAAAACTTCAACACTGTGATACTCGAAATACCGGCCTGCCCGGCGGAGATTCTGATCAGCGCCTTTACCCAAGGTCTGAGAGGAGGAGACTTCTTCTGATCCTTAGTAAAGAAGCCTCCAGTTACATATGATGACCTGCTCACGCGAGCGGAAAAGTACATTAACGTGGAGGAGGCCCAACAACTGAGGAGGAAGGAAGTGCGGCGGGCTGGGGAGAAGCGGATCAGCCAGGGTGAGAAAAGACCAGTCGAGGGGGCGAAGCTCGGCCGATTTTCCCAGTATACGCCCTTGAAAGTCTCCAAGGAGGAGGCCGTCCGCATATGTGAAGACAAACAGATGTTGCAAAAGCCAGCGCCAACCAGTGTAGAGCCGAGCAAGGAGGTCTCGGATGAATACTGCATCTTCCACCGAGCGACTGGACACACCACTCAAGATTGCCATCGTTTGGATGAGGAACTTGAAAAGGCAATACAGAACAGTTCCCAGTTCAAGCAGTTGTTGTCCCGACCCGTCCCACCAGGGGATAATCTTCCTCGGGGAAGGGGTCAAGGACCGTCATGGACAAGGGGAGAAGAGGATGGACCAACTTCCGTCCTCCGTTTCGTGGTAGAGGACGGGCTCGAGGACCACCGAGGAGCTTAGATAACGTCAACCCTGCCCGTGTCGATTCACCAACACGGGGAGTCATCAACATGATCTCGGGCGGCACAACGGATGGGGATTCCAACAGAGCCAGGAAGGCTGCCAGCAGGAGAGAGACCCTGAGTGTAGGAGGGGTTTGCGGTGTTGAGGAGGAGGTGGTTATCAGCTTTGGGCCACGGGATCTGGAAATATTTGCGCACCCCATAATGATGCCCTGGTTGTACGAGCCACTGTCGCCAATTATGAAGTCGGGAGGGTGTTTGTAGACACCGGGAGTTCGATGAATGTGCTGTTTGACGAAGCCTTTCGGCAGATGGACTTGGGTGGATATCACCTAGAGCCAATCAACACCCCCTGTTCGGTTTCGCGGGGCACACCGTGTACCGCTCGGTCAGATCTCCCTGCCCCTTTCCTTGGGATCTAATGAGGATAGGAAAACGAGGTTGATCACCTTCACCATTGTGGCGGCCTCGTCTTCGTACAATATCATCCTGGGAAGACCAGCTATGAACGAGTTCAGGGCTGTGGCCTACACCTTCCACCAAAAGATAAAGTTCCCTGTAGGAAAAAGAGTGGGGGAAGTTAGGGGAGACCAGCCCTCATCCAAGAAATGCTACGCGGAAACTGTGAGGGTAGAGGTGAAAAGATCCCGAAGGGGCGGTGATGAAGGACGGGAGGATAGGGGAGTGCAGATGGTGCAGGAGGTGCAGGCGATGCGGGACGGGGAAGAGGAAATTATATTAGTCCCAAGACAGCCCGATAAAACCACAAGAGTAGCGGCTGACCTAGACAGCGTCCTGAAGCACGATTTAGTGAAATGCCTGTCCAAGCATGCCGGAATATTCGTCTGGTCTCCAACCGAGCTGACAGGGGTGTTGCCCCCGGTAGCCCAGCACAGGTTAAATGTAAATCCAGAAGTCAAAGTAACCCGGCAAAAGAAGAGGCATTTTGGACCAGATAAAGACAGAATTATCCGAGCCGAGGTTCAGACCTTGTTGAAGGCTGGTCAGATAAGGGAGGTGCAGTTTCCCACCTGGTTGTCTAACGTGGTTTTGGTTCCAAAGTCGGCGGGAAAATGGAGGATGTGCATCGACTTTCGTAATTTGAACAAAGCCTGTCCCAAGGACTGTTATCCCCTACCCCGGATCGACCAGTTGGTAGACTCCACCTCGGGGTACGAGTTGTTATGTTTCATGGACGCGTACCAAGGATATCACCAGATACCCCTGGCAAAAGAGGACCAGGATAAGGTCAGTTTTATCACGTCGGATGGAACATTCTGCTATGTGGTCATGCCTTTTGGCCTCAAGAACGCCGGTGCCACATACCAGAGGTTGATGGACAAAGTGTTTGAAAACCAAGCGGGAAGGAACATTGAGGTTTATGTGGATGACATCTTGGTAAAATCTAAAGGCCAGGCAGACCTGTTGCCCGACTTAGAGGAAACTTTTGCCACGCTAAGCAGGTTTGGTCTGAAATTAAATCCGGCTAAGTGCGTATTTGGTGTAAAGAGCGGTAAATTCTTGGGTTTCATGGTAACAGAGAGGGGGATCGAGGTCAACCCAGAAAAAGTCAGAGCAATTCAAGAGATGACCTCACCTCGCAGTATAAAAGAAGTGCAGAAACTGACAAGGCGGATTGCGTCCTTAGCTCGTTTTATCTCCAGGTCAGCTCACAGGAGTTACCCTTTCTTCCAAGTGCTAAGAAAGGCGAAAAAGTTTGATTGGGACGACGAGTGCGAGAAAGCTTTCTCTGACTTGAAGAAGCACTTGGCCGAGCTGCCTGTCCTGGTAAAGCCCGAACCCGACGAGCGATTATGGATCTATTTGTCTGCTACAGAGAGCGCTGTTAGCTCGGTACTGATAAAACAGGACGGTACGGACCAGAGGCCGGTGTACTATGTCAGCCATGCACTGAGAGGGGCAGAACTCAGGTATCCAGAGGTCGAGAAATTGGCATTAGCTTTGGTCATAACCGTAAGGAGGCTGAGACCCTACTTCTTGTCACACCCCATCTCAGTGCTAACCAACAGCCCCATGGGGAGGATAATGACCCAGCCTGATGTATCGGGGAGATTGGTGAAATGGACAATCGAGCTCGGCGAGTACGACGTAACCTACCAACCTCGGTCATCCATCAAAGCTCAGGCTTTATCAGATTTCCTCGCGGAGATGATAGAGGTTGAGGCTGAGGAGCCGTGGAAAGTATACGTGGATGGAGCAGCTAACAGTGAAGGCAGTGGAGTGGGGATTGTTCTGATATCTCCCGCTGGTGAAAAGATGAAGGTCATTATCAGATTGGATTTCCGGGCTTCTAATAATGAAGCAGAATACGAGGCCATACTGATCGGGCTGAGGTTGGCAAAGGAGGTCGGTGCCAGCCGGGTGATCCTTCACTCGGATTCCCAGCTGGCCACTCAACAGGTGAAAGGGAATTACGAAGCCAAAAGCGAGAAGATGATAGAATACTTGAAGGCTATACAGGAAATGTCAGAAAGTTTCGTGGAGTGGAGCATAGTGCAGATCCTTAGGGAGGATAATCACGAAGCTGATGAGCTCTCCAAGTGGTCAACATCCCTGGTTCCTTTGTCACAGAGGGAGTTCATATTTCAGACAGAGTTGGTTCCGTCAACTCGGCCCGTCACTGAGGCCCCCGAGGTTTTAGGTTGGATGGCCCCGATTTTGAACTACTTAAGAAAGCTTGAAGTACCCGCTGATAACAACCAAGCCCGGCGGTTGAAGAGGCATTCGTTCCGTTTTGTTCTGATAGAGGATGTGTTATATAAGAGGTCCTTTGCCGGACCCCTGCTCCGATGTCTGAGCGCGGAGGAGGCAGAATATGTGCTCAGGGAAATTCACGAAGGATGCTGCGGAGACCATCTCGGGGGGTTGGCTCTGGCCAGAAAGACCCTCCTTGCTGGATACTTTTGGCCGACCCTAAGGAAGGACGCGATCAGGACTGTAGTCACTTGTGAGGGTTGCCAGAGGAACAGTAAGTTCCAGTTAAGACCAGCAAGGCTCATGAAAGCGGTAACATCGACCTGCCCTTTCGATAAATGGGGTTTGGATATCGTAGGACCTTTCCCGATAGCCCCGAAGCAGAAGAAATTTCTGTTGGTGGCTGTAGATTATTTCTCGAAGTGGGTCGAGGCCGAGCCTTTAGCCAAGATCGCCGAGGAGAATGTGCTGGACTTTCTGTGGAAGAACATAGTTTGCCGTTTCGGAGTACCCAGGAAATTGATATCAGATAATGGGAGGCAGTTCCAGGGGCAGAGGTTAATGGCTTGGTGCAAGGAAATGAAGATCAAACAAGCCTTTACATCAGTGGGTTACCCGCAGAGCAACGGACAGACAGAGGTTACCAACCGATCAATTGTGCAAGCGTTAAAGGCCAGACTATACGGGGTTGGCAAGGATTGGGTGAACGAGTTACCAAGTGTGTTGTGGGCTTACAGAACGACAGCTCGCGTCCCAACCGAAGAAACGCCTTTCAGCATGGTATATGGAACGAAGGCCGTGCTACCAGCTGAGGTCGGAAGGACCTCTTCCAGGGTCCAGGCATATGATGACAACAATGAGGAACACCGGGCTTTGAATTTGGATCTGATCTATGAGAAACGGGAAAGGGCAGCTATAAGGATGGAGGCTTACCGCAGCAAGATAGTCAGAGCTTACAACAAAAGGGTGGTACCCCGAAATTTTCAGGTAGGGGACCTCGTCCTCAAAAAGGTTAACCCAGCAGGGGAGGTAAGAAAGCTTGACCCCCGATGGGAGGGACCATACAAAGTAGTCCAGAAACTGAGTTCCGGATCGTACTACTTAGAGGAGGGCGAAGGCCGACGCCTAAAAAGACCTTGGAATGCATATCACCTCAGAAAATATTATTCCTAGGCATTTTGTTGTTATTTCAATTCAATGTACGAACACTGTTATTTAAAGAATTTTTCCTTTAAATCTCATATCCGAAATTAAAAGTGCAGGTCCGCCCTGCATGCTAAATCCCAGGTGTATGAGGCCCTGTCACCAATTAAAAGTGCAGGTCATCCCTGTCACTAAAGCACAGGTGGATGAGGCCCTGGCACCAATTAAAAGTGCAGGTCATCCCTGTCACTAAAGCCCAGGTGTATGAGGCCCTGGCAACAATTAAAAGTGCAGGTCATCCCTGTCACTAAAGCCCAGGTGTATGAGGCACTGGCAACAATTAAAAGCACAGGTCCGCCCTGCATGCTAAAGCCCAGGTGTATGAGGCCCTGACACCAATTAAAAGGCAGGTCATCCCTGTCACTAAAGCCCAGGTGTATGAGGCCCTGGCAACAATTAAAAGCACAGGTCTGCCCTGCATGCTAAAGCCCAGGTGTATGAGGCCCTGGCACCAATTAAAAGTGCAGGTCATCCCTGTCACTAAAGCCCATGTGTATGAGGCCCTGGCAACAATTAAAAGTGCAGGTCATCCCTGTCACTAAAGCCCAGGTGTATGAGGCCCTGGCAACAATTAAAAGCACAGGTCCGCCCTGCATGCTAAAGCCCAGGTGTATGAGGCCCTGGCAACAATTAAAGTGCAGGTCATCCCTGTCACTAAAGCCCAGTTGTATGAGGCCCTGACAACAATTAAAAGTGCAGGTCATCCCTGTCACTAAAACCCAGGTGTATGAGGCCCTGGCAACAATTAAAAGTGCAGGTCATCCCTGTCACTAAAGCCCAGGTGTATGAGGCCCTGGCACCAGTTAAAAGTGCAAGTCATCTCTGCATCATAAAGCCCGGGTGTATGAGCGCAGGTCAAGAGGACATCATCTGCTTGTAATGATTATTTCGTGAGCTCGGGTCGAGTAAAACCTTTTTGCACGGTTGAGTATCTGTGGAGATTAACAGGTCAGCCCTGTTTTAAGATTTAATTTTGTTAGAATTATCCTAGTCGTTATTGCACGACGGCCCTATGCGGCATTCAGTTCTACGCGTGGGATTATTTTTAAGTTGTATTTTTTGGATCAATCCAATGTAAAACCACGGGCCGGCTCGGCTGGTATAAGTGATCGGGACGTTCGTAAATTTGCGATGGAAGCCAATTCCTAACAAGTAAAATCAATTGCTTCAAAGAGGACAATCAAAATTCAAAATGACCTCATTACAGGGGGTGCCTCCCAAGCACAGTACAAGCGTAAAAGGGAGAAAAAATACAAAGGAGGGAAATAAAGAAAAAATACAAAGGACAAATTAAGAACAAGTCAGACTAGTTGATAAAGTCGGGAGGGATGTTGGCGATGATTGCGTTAAGGTCCAGGAAGTCGTCAGGGTCCTGGTCACTATGCGGGAAGCCCTTGGCTTTAAACTGGCCCTTGCACCCCTCAAAACCAAGGTCCAGAAACTTAAAGGCCTTGGAGGCCAACATGCGCGTAAATTCCTCCGATTTGATGAAGGCTTCGCGGCGGGCTGATTCACCCGCCACATAGGATTCCAACTCAGATTTGACCTTTCCAAGCTCGGCCATGGCATTGGAAAGGTCTCGCTCCTTCCCGACCAGAGCACCACGGAGCTGTTCGACATCAGCTCGGAGTCGGATCACCAAGGCCCTATGAGACTCTAGTTCAGCAGCGTCCGCCTCGGACTTAGCAGTAGCATTCTCAGCCTCTGACTTGGCCTCCCGCGCTGCTTTCTTCGCGTCCCTGGCTGATTGGCCGTAGCTTGCACCCCGACGAAGGCTCTCGCACATCATCACTAGGCCCTGAAGAGAAAAGGGGAAGAGGGGCTCAGTTCCATATATATATAAAAAAAAATGCTTATTGATAGGGCCCGAGATACGCCTTCCTCTGCAAGGGGTTTCCACCTCAGCTCGGATAAGAATTGCTGATCAGCGGAGGAGGTCAGACACTCAACGATTCGGGCAGATAGACCTGAGGGGGCAGATTTGATCAGGCTGACTTCTCGAGTATAACCCACCGGTACCCCAGGTGAACCCGGGTCGGTGGGAGCAACGGATAGATGAGTTGGGGGGGAAGCAGGTGGGGTGTCGCTGGGAAGTAGCCACCTCCTCCCGAGTTGATATCCTAGCTGCGCCTCTGTCCCTTTTCCTTTTTCTCAGGCCGGTCTCCTCCCTAACCTCTTTGGCGCGAGGAGGGCTGGCCACTGGAAATGGAGGGTTTGGGGGGGGGGGGGCAACGGGGGGCGCTAAGGGGTTGGCTCGAAGGGCCTGCACCGGCCGCCCCTTTTCCCGCTTTCTTCTGAGACGCCATGGCAGATAGCAGCTGCTGAAGAGACATGTTATCTGCAAGAGAAAGGATTCAGCTCAGACATAAAAAAAAGATATAAATGTAATAAGCGGGGGCCAGATAGGAAGAACGTACCACCAGGGACGTCTGGATAGGAGCTCAGCCCAAAACTCCTGAGTACGTCCTCCCTGATCAGGGCAGCTGAATCAAAACGCCGACCCCCAAGGGTTGAGATAACCGTTTGGAAGAACACGTCCTCTTTATATTTTTTGGGCAAAGATCGGGGGGTAGGTAGGGTATCTTGCCAGGCCATTGGGCAAGCCCAGCGTCGAGGTGGTTTGACAAAAAAATAGGTTTGTTTCCATCCCTTACGGGAGCTCGGGATGTTGTTTAAAATTTATAAAAGGTCCGGGCACCAAAGTAAAACACCCCGGGAGATTGGATTTTCTTAACCTGGAAAAAATAATTGAGAAGGGTAGGGGAGAAAGGCAGACCCAAGGATCGGAAGAGGGCAGTGACAGAGACTAGGCTCTGGTAGGAATTGGGGGTAAGCTGGCTCAGAGAAACACAATGAAAGTGGGAGAACTCCTGGAAAGAAAGGGGGATAGGAAAGCGAAGTCCGCTTTTAAGCTGCTCAAGGAAGAAGGGAAAGTACCCGGGCGGGGGGAGATGCGGACGCTCACCAGCCCTAGGGACCCGGACGTCGTGATCCGGTGGGATAAACCATGTTCGGAGAAGGTGCTCGGCCTCAGGGGAAACGCACGAGTCGAGGATCTCGTACCAGGGAAGTCCAGCCTGGGCCAGGCTCCTCGGGTCGAGAACCTCGAAGTGGGGAGAGAGGGATCAAATACCCTAGGAGGGACTTGTCGGAGGGGTGCCACCTCGGGAATGTCTCCCTCGGGAGCATCCGACCTCCGACCCGAGGGGCTGGGTAGATCAGACACCTCGGCCTCCTCGTCCCTCCCTCGAAAGAGAGCACCAGAAGTGGAAGAAGTGGAGTGTGACATTAACAGAAAGGAAAGCAGAGCTGACTTACAGGGTTTTAAGGAGAGACGATCGACCTAGAGCGCAAATGAATGAAAGTGACCCGAGAGCCTCAATTTATAGAAGATATGGTGCGTGGGCCGAGGATAGCCTGTCCCAAACCAACGATGTAGATGAAGGAATCTGAACGGTCGGAGCGCCAGATAAGGGCACGTGGCCTGACAACCTCCTAGGGTTTGGTACGGGACAGCTGTCACCCCGGGACCATGAGTTGTCCAATCAAATGATCGGGGTCAGGAACCAATAAAGTTCGCCACAAGCCCATTAGTCGAGGCAGCGCTACTCTAGCTCGACTTGGGGGGGACACTGATGATATCCCTAGTTCTGGAGGCCCAGTAGGTCTTGAGGGTCCGAACTTTATTTGGGCCCGGTCAGTGGGTGGCCCATTTAACCAACAAGGGAAGTCGTTAGGGCCGATACCATGCTGTCCTCATCGAACTCGTCGTCCGACCCGAGTTGATCGCGGGCACGACCACCTCTGGCTAGCTGCCACTATCGTGTCCGAGCAGGGCCCTATTTAGTGTTCCTGGGCCACAATCCTCGGATCGGCCTCCGAGCCGGGGCGGCGAGAAAGTAAATCAAGAGGCCGGGACGGTCCGCCATGGGACAGGACAGCCAAGCTGAGGCGAGGTTTCCTCAATAGGTCGGGACGGGCTGTATTTACCAAGATAGCCGGACTGAGGCGAGGTTTCCTCAATAGGTAAGGACGGGCAGTCATTGGACAGGACAGCCGAGCTGAGGCCACCTATGGTGGTCCTGTATACCGGGACTAGGGTTGCAGGAATCGGACACCTATTAAAGCAAAGGCTAGGAATCGGACACCTATTAAAGCAAAGGCTAGGCCTACTAACCAATCAAGGGTGGTCAAGCACTGTGGGTAAGAAAAGCATATTCCCGGACGCAGAGAATCACCAGAGCAAAAGGATCGTACGAGGTAGGTAACAAATGTAGATGGTCCCCAGTCTGTGGTCCCCCCCCCCTCAGTTTCAGATATTGTCCCCAGAATCCCCGGCAAGGCGGGACCATTGGCATCCCTCCCCCTATAAAAATGAGAATGGTTGACAAGAAGAAGACCCTGGGCCCTCATCTAAAAAAGAAACCAATATTGATCATCGGAGATCTTAACGAGAAAAGGATCCTCCCGGACTCGGGCCTAAACTGTGATTTCACGAAACAGCTCATCCCTTCCCCTATAAATTCATTTGTTATCAAAGCGAACCAAAAAGAGAGGTAACAAATTACCTTCAACTTCGTCGCCATTATCCGGAGTATCCCATCCTCAACATTCTTTAACAAGCTTCTCCTTCAAACCTTGATTCTCGATCTCCTTCACTACTTCGACTTGCATGTATGAGTTCTCCTTCTGCATATCCATGTCCTCATTCACTCCCCACGGCGGCATATCGAAATCATCTTCCATTTCTTGGTTGAAAGGCCGGCAAAGCAGAATGGTAAAAGATTTCGTCAACTGGCAAGCTGATTGGGCACATGCTGAAAGCCAACCCTAATAACTACCCAGAAAGCGTGTGCTTCACTAAAACAAGGGTAATTTAATCATAAAAATAGACTAATTAAATTAAAATTTGATAAAAATGAACTTATTTGAAAGAAATTTTCTAGAATGTGTATTTAGTTAGGATTAAGATTTTTTACAAGATTTAGTTAAAAGATGTTTTGAAAAGTGACTCATATATATTTTTTTCAATATATAAACTAATACATCAACCATTTTAAATAAATCATATATTAAATTGGTCCTGTAAACAAGGCCAAAGTACATTGGCACAAATATTTTTCCCAAAAAAAAAATTGAATTATTGCTGCCGTGTGGTACCTTACACATCTCAACCTAACCTATTAAAGGGTTATGAATTTAACGGTTAAGATTCTCTCGATTTTGGCGAGTTCCCTCTATTTCAGTGTTCAAGCACTAGAACTTGGAACCTCACAGATTACATTTAATAGGGTTTTTTAATAATATAACCCATATTTTTAAAATATTTGAGAAAATAATCTAAAATATAAAAATTTAACAAACTGGCCATAAATGACAACTAAATTAATTTCTCCAGTAGAAGACGTCAATTCAATTGGTTTGTCCAACATTAAAAGTTGGACACGCCAACTTCATTTAGCTTTTTTTTTTTCAAATAAAATAAATAAATTTAAAATAAAAAAATATATTAATTGCAAAAGCACGTTCATATTTTTCAAATTTTACGTAACTTTTTTTTTAATATCAGATTCGAAAAAAATAAATTTGCACAATTTAGAGTAACGCATCGTTACTGGGATACTGCATTCGTTCGTTGGTTTGAAGTGAACCATGTGTTGTATTTGTGTTCTTCCATTGTTGAATTCAATGGCATCCATTTCAATAGTATTCAAAGCCATCATTTCTACAGTGCTTGAAAGAGACACGTTCTTGAACTCACCGGCCAACATAAGGTGACGAGGTAATTATATAAATTTAATGTTGAAAAAATTAAAAAATGTTCCGCGACGGTCATGCCGGGACGTAATCACCGTTCCACTTCAAACCAACGAACAAATGCAATATCCTCGTAACGATGCATTACTCAATATCTTGTAAACTTATCTTACTCGAATCTGATAGTAAAAAAAATGTTAAAGTAAAATTTGAAAAATATGGACGTGATTTTTACAATTTATCTGATAAGGTAATATATATTTTTATTTTAAATTTATTTGTTTTTATTATATTAAAAAAAGCTAAATGAAGTTGGCGCCAATTAAATTGTCGTCTTCTACTGGAGACGTCAACCCATTTAACGTTTTCGGCCAGTTTGTTAAATTTTTATATTTTAGGTTATTTTCTCAAATATTTTTAAAATTTGGGTTATATTATTAAAAACCCCATTTAAAATGTATGCTCTCTGACTAAAAAAATAAAATAAATTTATATCCAAAAATTCCCACGATTATTATTTTATAGAAATTTTAATATCATCGTTCTACAAAGTCCAATTTATTAAAATTTAACAAACTTTTACCGAAACTTCAGTAGATTGGAAGGAGAAAAACTCTACCCCCTTTCACCAATCCCGTGCCGCCCATGCTCACCCACCGGAAGACTCCTTCGCCCGCTGTCGTTAGTCATGCATAGGGCCGAGACGACCCACCACCAGACTCCTCGTCCACGGGCGCACCTCCATGTACCAATCAAACATCCATCACACCGCTTTGGTCGTCTGATCTGGGGTTTATGAGTCGGCGGATGTGAGTTCATTGGATTGGGCTAGGCGTTTCTTAGGCGAGAGTGCAGCTTCCTTGTGACGATTTGCGATTCTGGGCGGTGACAAGCTAAGCAAGGTGCTCGGGACGGTGGTTCGTGGTGCTGCCCATCAAGGGGCGGCTGGGTAGTGTTTCTGTCGCGAGTTTGGTGTCAGTGTTGGGTAGCGGGAGAGGCGGACAGCCGCGTTGCAATTTTGGGCGGTGGTGCATAGTTGGAAAAGCCTACATCGATTAAACTTCCTCATGCATTTTATACCAGACCAACTTTGTCTTATAAAGTCAAATTTACAAAAAAACCAGTTTAAAAAATTGGACAGAATCCATAAAAAAAATTCCCAATTGGTCGATTGGATGGACAGATGCGTAAACTACCAGAAGACTAATAGCTGAGAGATTTGATTGTAGTTCAAATTAGGAGAAGCTGAGTTGAATGCTCAGATTGTAATTTCTGGAAATATTCTGAGTACTATTGTTCTTCATCTTGTGAGCTCTATTATCATTCTGCGATGAATATTTAAGGCTGGAACCTTAGCAATGATGTAGAGAAAATCTTGAAGCAGCCAAAATAATAGATCATTTGTGTGCTTCCGAAAATCAGAGGGCATGGTCATTTGATGGGTGATCTCCATTTTAGAGTGTAGGGCTGCCTGGAAAGCAAATTCCCAAATTATGTTATGAATTCACCGGAATCATGAATCCTCTACAAGCCCGCATACACTTGACTCGTGTTGCTTTTACTATCGGGCATGCAATCTAGCAGTAAGGCCATATTATGACAGTTCGGACGTGCAATCTCGCAGTAAGGCCCATTATATCGAGCTCAGGCATGCAATCTCGCAGTAAGCCCCGATTACGACAGCTCGGGCATGCAATCTTGCAGTAAGCCCCTATTACGACAGTTCGGGCATGCAATCTTGCAGTAAGCCCCTATTACGACAGCTCGGGCATGCAATCTTGCAGTAAGCCCCTATTACGACAGCTCGGGCATGCAATCTCGCAGTAAGCCCCTATTACACGACAGCTCGGGCATGCAATCTTGCAGTACGCCCATATTATGACAGCTCGGGCGTGCCATCTGGCAGTAAGGCCCTATTATATCGAGCTCGGGCATGCAATCTGGCAGTAAGGCCCCATCACATTGAGCTCGGGCGTGCCATCTGGCAGTAAGGCCATATTACATCAAGCTCGGGCGTGCAATCTTGCAGTAAGGCCTTATCACATTGAGCTCGGACGTGCCATCTGGCAGCAAGGCCCTATTACTTCGAGCTCGGGTGTGCCATCTTGCAGTAAAGCCCAATTCGAAAGCTTGGGCGTGCCATCTGGCAGTAAGGCCCTATTACATCAAACTCGGGCGTTAAGGCCTTATTACATCGAGCTCGGGCGTGCAATCTTGCAGTAAGGCCCTATTCAGAAGCCCAAGGCGTTGTCAATAAGCCCTTGGCACATCAGGAGCACGTTTACGACGAGCTCAGCACGAGCTCAGCCCTGGTTACGCCAGGAGCATGGGTGTGCAACCTACCTCAGGAGCACGAGCTCAGTCATGGTTACGCCAGGAGCATGGGTGTGCAACCTACCTGAGGAGCACGAGCTCAGCTCTGGTTACGCCATGAGCATGGGTGTGCAACCTACCTCAGGAGCACGAGTTCAGCCCTGGTTACGCCAGGAGCATGGGTGTGCAACCTACCTTAGGAGCACGAGCTCAGCTCTGGTTACGCCAGGAGCATGGGTGTGCAACCTACCTGAGGAGCACGAGCTCAGCCCTGGTTACGCCAGGAGCATGGGTGTGCAACCTACCTGAGGAGCACGAGCTCAGCCCTGGTTACGCTAGGAGCATGGGTGTGCAACCTATCTCTGGAGCACGGTTTAGGCGAGCATTCCTCGCTCATATTTGTTATCGCTGGAGCTCAGTTCAGAGCAGGCGAACACACTTCGCCCCTATTTATTATCTCCGGAGCTCAGTTCAGATCAGACGAGCACATCTTCGCCCCTATTTATTATCTCCGGAGCTCAGTTCAGATCAGACGAGCACATTTTTGCTCCTATTTATTATCTCTGGAGCACGGTTCAGGCGAGCATTCCTCGCTCATATTTGTTATCGCTGGAGCTCAGTTCAGAGCAGGCGAACACACTTCGCCCCTATTTATTATCTCCGGAGCTCAGTTCAGATCAGACGAGCACATTTTTGCTCCTATTTATTATCTCTGGAGCACGGTTCAGGCGAGCATTCCTCGCTCATATTTGTTATCGCTGGAGCTCAGTTCAGAGCAGGCGAACACACTTCGCCCCTATTTATTATCTCTGGAGCTCAGTTCAGATCAGATGAGCACATCTTCGCCCCTATTTATTATCTCCGGAGCTCAGTTCAGATCAGACGAGCACATTTTTGCTCCTATTTATTATCTCTGGAGCTCAGTTCAGATCAGACGAGCACATTTTTGCTCCTATTTATTATCTCTGGAGCACGGTTCAGGCGAGCATTCCTCGCTCATATTTGTTATCGCTGGAGCTCAGTTCAGAGCAGGCGAACACACTTCGCCCCTATTTATTATCTCCGGAGCTCAGTTCAGATCAGACGAGCACATTTTTGCTCCTATTTATTATCTCTGGAGCACGGTTCAGGCGAGCATTCCTCGCTCATATTTGTTATCGTTGGAGCTCAGTTCAGAGCAGGCGAACACACTTCGCCCCTATTTATTATCTCTGGAGCTCAGATCAGACGAGCACATTTTTGCTCCTATTTATTATCTCTGGAGCACGGTTCAGGCGAGCATTCCTCGCTCATATTTGTTATCGCTGGAGCTAAGTTCAGAGCAGGCGAGCACACTTTGCCTCTATTTATTATTTCTGGAGCTCAGTTCAGATCAGGCGAGCACACTACGCCCCTATTTATATTTGGAGCTCAGTTCGGATCAGGCGAACATCATTTGCTACGCATACCTATTACCTCTGGAGCTTAGTTTAGTCGAGCGTCATCTGCACATATTTATCCAATATAGATGAGCTTTATTTGCTCCGTATTACCTCTGGTGCCCGATAGGGCTTATCTGCTCAGCTCATGATTCTATTGATGCTGGAAATCAAACAAGCTTCATTGGCATCGTATATTTTTCATCACTGGGGCTTGATATTTCTATTAATTATGGAGCTTGGGACGCTTAATATTCATGAAGCCAATGTTATTAGTACCGCATGTTTATTCATCACGGAGCTCGACTATATCTCATATTCCCGTGGAAGTAAACAGCAGGGGCACTAGGAACAGGTCGGTTAAACATTTAACGAACTTCTGGTCTTCGACGTCAGTTCGACTAGGAGGGGGGACTTGTGATACCCCTCTATGGAGGATCGATCTACCTAACGGGTTTTAACCGACCCAATTAGCCCATTTTAATAAACAAAAAGGAGTCGTAGGGTTTTAGAAGATATATCTCAATATTCTCGGGATAGACATGGACCAAGTTGCCATATACAATACAATTTCATGTTGATTAGAACTCTTCTCCCAGATTGACTAGAACTCTACAATTATAGATTGACTAGAATTCTTCTCCTATATTGATTAGAACTCTACATCTACATCTATAAATAGAGGGCTCCTACCCTCCTTGAGGTACGTTGACTTACGCAATACTTACACGCTATTGCTTACGTCTTTCACCTTTCATATTATGCAAAGCCTACAATTTCAATACTTTTTCTATTGAAGCATATACTGACTTGAGCGTCGGAGTGTCTTCGCCTACGGGCGGAGTCATCTTATCCTTTTTCTTTGATATACAGAGATACATTGGGAGCGGTTCAATTCAGTTTATAGAAGATAAATCGTTTGTTGCATCATCGCACGACATTTATTGAAGATCACACTTTTTGGTGATATCAGTCCTTATTAGCAGAAGTACAGATGCCGAACACAGTAATATTCGGGCATCAACAATATTCAGCGCTATATCAACACTCCGGCAAAAGGGCAAACACACACAAAAACAGAAGCAAAAACCAAAACAAATCAATTGTTATATTCAACGACGAATTAAAGAAGATCTAATTACTGCATTATTTCATCGGAATCATTACCAATAGGCTACAATAAAACTTTTCGTTAAAGATTCTCCAAAATACAAGAAGCAAATCACTACCCTATTTTTGGTATCAATCCCACCAAGATTGGAAGACTAAGAACAAGAATATAGAAAGAAAGCAAACCTTGTCCAAGCATCCCCCCAACATTCCCTTCAGTAATCCATCCCTTCAAGCCCCCTAGAAAACACCCCAAATTCAGCAAAACCAGCATTGTTAATGGTATCATGAACATCTTGGCGCCTTGAAAATCGAATTCCCCTTTCTCGTATTTATCCAGCTTTTCTTTATCGACGGATTTGTTAGTTAGCCTAAAATTTGCTTTTGCCAGGCCGATGTTTTTCATCAGGACGTCCAGACATCCAAACAGGCAGGCTGTCACAGATTTAATTATCCAAATTCGTTGTTCGTTCCACATTGTCCTGATGGAGCCATCAGTTGAAAGGACTTCGGATAAATGCTGGGCAACAGAGGATATGAATACTGTTGCGAATGCTGCAAACCAAGGGTTTGTCGCCTGAATTAAAGAAAAAATAACATGAATGAATCAGAATGGTTGTCATAATGATGTTTATGTCACACGATAGACTCATGGACATGTTCCTAGGGAACATAGAGCTGGATTTGGACAAAGCCTGGCGAATTAAGTATTTCATAAAAAACTCTTCGCACCTAATTACAATCGGGTTATTGGCAACGAATCTATGTGATTTTTCAAATAGGCATATTGCACCTTGTAATTTGAAAATAGACAGTTTACCCATGTGGTTTCAAAATACACAGTTTACCAGTGGTTTGATAGGAAGTTTACCCCTGTGGTTTGAGAAAATAGACAGTTTACCCTTATAATTTGTGAATATGTGTAAAACTCCCCCACCGTATATGCGATACAGGGGGGTAAAGTATCTATTTTGAAAACTACGGGTGTAAACTGCCTATTTACAAAGCACATAAGATAAAGTAACTATTAGAGATATCACATGGGTAAAATATCTATTACAAAAGAGTGGGTAAAGTGTATTATCGATGAGGGTAAATTATCACTAGCGCAGACAAAAAATCGGGCTCGGTAGTGTATTCACAACCCGGAAATTTTGGGTACCCGAACCCGACCCCCACCGCTAATCGGGGTACTTTGTGATAGAGGTTATAAAACATTAAAAAAAAAAAAACTACTCATAAAAATTTTAATTCTTTAATGTCCGGGAATTGGGTTTTGAGTAGAGTGGTTAACGGGCCGGGTCAATCGGACCCGGCCGGAAACCGGCCCGGTTTGGAACCAGAACCGGGCTAACCGGTTTCGAACCGGTCCGGAACCGGTAAGATACCGGTACGGATCGGTTCTACCAGAACATGATCCATCTTATCGGTTCCGGACTAAAACGATCCGGTTCCGGATTGAACCTGAATATATTCCATTTTTTTAAACTTTTTGTTTTTTTTGTTTAAGCTAATATAAGTTAGATTTTTTGAAAAAAAAAAATCAAACAAACTGGTTCCAGGTTGGAACCGGTCCAACCCGGAACCGGTTGGACCGGAACCGGTCCGATCCAGTTCCTTAACGGATCGGATCGGTTCTAGGATTATCGGATCCAGAACCGGCCGGTTCCGGATCGGTCCGGACCGGATCAATCAGTTAACCACCCCTAATTTTGAGAGACTGAATAGAAAGAGATGAAAAGGTTCATTACCTTTGGGTACAAAGGAATACCAGCAAGGAAGCATAGTTGAGGAACTATGCCATATAACAAGCAAGCAATGGACAAAAAGTGCGAGTACGCAAAGTATCCATAGCACATGCTTTGCAGGATTGACATTCTCCACATACCATAAGTGAGCGGGCTAAATCTCGAGACCCCCACTTGAACCAATCCCGAAGCCCATTTCATGAGCTGAATCAGGGCATCCTTCATGTCAATAGTGGTGCAGCCCAAGAAACAAGGCCTGTTTGGGTAAAGGTAAACTGATTTCCACCCTTTGCAGTGCATGAGATAACCAGTGAACGTGCTCTCCAGCAAACATTCATAAGAATAGCCGATCTGAGAAAAATCAAGAGAGTTGGAAATAACTAGTAATATAGTTATTCTAAAGAAAAATATAACAGAAAATACACTGTCTAACTATGAGAGCCACCATTCCCTAGTTTGATTTAATGTGTAGGTAAATAGGTATAGTGCAGAATCAACAGTAATTGTGCAATTCAAAACTGAAAGAAAGAGAACTTCCTAATGAACTTACTTCTTTCCCCCATCTGGTGTTCTGTTCGTAAGAACAAGAGACAAGCTTTTTGGCTTCATGTACTGTTGAATCTGATGCAATTTCCCCATCACTCACTTTCTTTGAATTCAGTGCTTTGACGGAATCAATCAGCCTTGTAGAGAAACCAAATGTTCTTTTGGGTTCATGTAGAAATTCATCTGTCCCATTTACAAAAATTAATAACCTTTTCATCCATTTGATCTATTTAAAAGAAATCAACATTTTCTCGGGAAATTAGGAAATACCGTCATGATTAGGACTACAATACAAAGACTTCTTCTTCAAATAATAACCAGTGCCTGAGCAAACTGTTCCATTTATCCCATCCATGCCTTGATACATGGTCTGTCAACCATGAAATTTAAGTCATGATTCAGGACTGGATCATGCCAGAATCAGAAGTAACTCGAAAAGGTATTTTGAGGCCGGGTGCGTATATCCATGTGTTAAGAAGATCCAAAAAGAAGATTAAAAAAAAAAAAAAAAGGTTTCCTGTACCGTGTAAGTGGACCTTGCTTGACTATCATAAATATCGTTTCTGCTAACATTGAAGAAGATTTGAGGAAACTGTACGAAGGAGAGGGATGGAGATAATTTGGGATCAAGATGAAAGCACATTGCTTGTTTTGCTGAGGTGGGATCATGGCAGTACATGTCACAATCCAATACTAGAACGTAGGGTGCATTGCTCATTATCCCGGAAACTCGAAGCTGCAATATGTATAGACAAGGAATGTTATTAATGCATGGAGAATTTAAAAACATTCATGTTGTATAATTTCTATTAAGAATACACGAGGTTCCAACTCAAAACCAATTGGTGATGAACTGAGTAACTCATGTATATTATAAAGAGCTAACATAACTTGTAAATTCTCAATGTGACACAACTCTCAACGCACCCCCTCATATGTGACATCATATAAGTTAACCACATGGATTGATAACGAGGGTGCCGGTGAGCATACCAGCGGAATAGTCAATCACATGAAAAATCTAGGTCTGATACCATATTAAAAATACATGAGGTTCCAACTCAAAACAAATTGGAGATGAGTTGAGTAACACATGTGTATTATATAGAACAAACATAGATTGTAAATTCTCAATGTGGGATAACTTTTAACAGTTTCTACTTAAAAATTTCAAAATCTACGCGTATTTTGTTAAAGAAATTAAAAAAAAAACTTTGAACTTCATTCTAGTGCTTAATCACATGATGCCTAAACATCAAGAGATGAGATAAAGTGGTGGCATAAAGACCTATTCGGCTAAGGTTGTTATAAGCTATTTAAAAAGTATATATCTTTAATGATTTATAAGCTGTTTGAGAATTTTTTATTTTTTAAAAAAAATAATCTTATATTGCTTAAAAACAAAATGCTGTTTTTACGATTATATCAGTTTTTTTTTTCAAAAGTATTTCAATATAAATTCTAATATCATAAATTAATTATTCTCAAATCTATTGATTTTCCTCACTTAGATGTTTAAGTCTAAATTCTTTTTCGTTCAATTTAGGTAAACCTCCATAAATTAATACTCGATAAATTAGTAACCTGTCTAAAATAATATTTTTTCCGATCTCAACTTGATCTCGACATTATTAATTTAATACTCAGTAAATTAAAAACTATAAAATTTTGTGGCCCCAACATAATTAATTTATAGAGGCTTCAGATTTCAAATAGTTTCATATTGCATTTGGATTTGATAAAAAGAAATCGATGGAGGATTTCAAATAACTCTATTTTGTGAAAATTTGAAATCCATTACATTTGTTAAGAACATATAATTGCAAGACGGAAAACACATTACTCACAAGAGCATTGAGGGCACCAGCTTTGAAGCGATGAGGGTAGGATGGTCTTTTTTCTCGAGACAAGTAAACAAGAAGTGGCATTTTAGATTGATCATCTAATATATCTTTATTTTGCTTGTTATCATATATCACCTGCAACATTTTAGCACATATATTTGATATACTATACAATCTTTGTTATCTATAAATTTATACTACCATTTTTTAGTTATTGAAATTAACAAAAATAAAATTATATTTTTAATAAAAATATCTAAATTAATTTGAATGATTGAAAGAGGCAAATGTATCGGTTGTTGTTATCTGTTTGTTCAGTCGTATCTAAGTAGATACTGCATGTTTTTATGTATAAAAAACTTTAACCATTTCACGAAATGTGAAACTTGAAATTAGTAATTTATTAAATATAAATTAAAATCAATCCCAATGATAAACTTATCCAAATTAAAATATCTCAAGCAATCATCAAAAGTTTTTTAAAAAAATATTCAAAACCCGATTCAGGTCTCTGGTTGATCAGTGGTCACTATCATTAGTGGTCCCAATCATTTTAATTTAACTTTCAGTAACAAGGAATCTTATGGTTATTTATTTATTTTCTCGCCATAGTAGTTTTTAAATAAATTACTATATATATATAAAGAAGGGGGATATATATTGAAACGTCCCCATTGTTTGCGTCAATTCTCGGTTAAGTCCATAAAACTTTTATAACCCGGTTTAGTCCCTAATTTTTTTAAAAAAAAACTCAACTCTGTGTCCGACGTTAAGTCGGCTGTAAGAATCAAACAAATAGAAAATGGACCGGGAATAATTTTAAAATTTTAGGGATTTAATTGAGAACAAATCAGCTCAGTTTAGTCTCTAAAGTTTTAAAAATATTCACGAATCAATACATCTACGTCTTCTTATGGTCGATTTAATATCGGGGACTGAACATATAATTTTTTTAAAATTTTTAGAGACTATCGAAAACTTTATGAACTGAACCGAAAATGAACCACAACTATAGGAATATTTTAATGTAAGATAGAAAGAAAAAAAAGTATTGACTGCATTTGCACAGAGTCTGAGACTCCAAATTATAACACCATATTAGCGTATAAATGCATAAAATTGACGTGTCGAAAGTATGCAAAAAATTTATGATATAATATATATTGTTGTTGAATTAATTATCATAAAAAATTTATTAATAATTCATATAATATATAATTGTAAGTTTTAATTTTATTTATGATATACCTCGACATAAGGTGGCCGATCATCCGTGACAGAGTCTTCAATCTCAGCAGCTTTCTCCACATTTCTTTTGAAAATTTCATAATTGGACTGCATAATATATTTAACAGGTAATTAAGGAAATTAATGGGTAATTAGCAACAAATGTGATGAGACTTGATATGTTGTTTTGTACAATTCTGTGTAATGTTAAAAACACATGAATTCCAATTTAAAACTAATTAACGATATAATATATATATAACTTATAAAAAGATAATATAGTTTAGTTCCCATTACAAGTCTCGATATGAACAATGTAATATATATCAATCTAACTATCCAATCATAACTGTCCACGTGAAGCTAACGAATGAACAGCAGAGATCTTCTCACCCTAACAACAAATCGAACGATCCAAAACCTGTCTGCAGACAGCAGGTCAACGAAAGTTATCGACATAACGATCCATATTATCCACGTCATCACCGAGATCTGGATCTCTACTATTCGCCGCCGATTTTTCACTTTGATGAATTACTAATTTGAAATGTATTTTTGTTTAACATATCCTACTTTCCAAGAATTTCACGTGAGGTTTTATAATTTATAATTACTAGTGCTCCGTTGCACATTTTGCGTGCGTATACTATATTTATTTGTAAAGTGATGTGGTAATTATAAATTGAATTTTTATTTTTTGCTCTTGGATGTAATAAAATTTTTTTAAATTGATTTTGTAGTTTAATACCCTCCCAAATATTTTTTGATGTTATTGTGGTTATACAAATTAGCATGGGTCTTACGATCATTTAGCACATAATAGTAAGGGTATTTTTGGAAGTGCAAAATGGACATACCATTAAGGTGCTTAGCCATTATAAGATAGTAAGATAATGAAAATTATTTAATTATGCTTACCTGTAGTCTTTCCTCATCTGCCTTGAATTCATCACTGCTGTTAAGTTCCCTTTCATCGTCACCGACAGATGAAAAATACGCCTGCGGGCACCGAGTTTTGATCCCATATTTCCTGCAGAATGGAAGCCAACTTCTTGCAAACAAGCAACCCTCCTTCATTGCATACAACGTCACTGAGGCGCCGCCGTCATCCGACAAATACACCGCCAGCTTCTCCACCGGGTAATCAAGTGCCATTGCCGATAAAACCGTGTTCATAACCTCCACCACCGGCTCCTTCTTAGGATCTGCCGTGCAAATAAAAACATCCACCCCCGGGAGCTTCTCTTCTGAAGGGAGAATCTCCGGCGACACCGTCCTCACCACCGGCAACCACCGGAAAGCCCGGGTTAGCGTCCAGATGAAGGCAAAAATCATCTCGGAAACTGTGATCAGTGCCCAAGAAAGAATGTGTACATTTCCAAGCAGGAGATTCGAGATTCTGTAATAGAATAGAGCTGATACGGCAGCGAAATGAAAACCCATGTGCAGGCGGCTTAGGGCGGCGCGTGGCTGCTGGACTGTGCGTGTGTTGAGAGGAAGTGTTGGCTCCATTATTGAATTTTTTGAGGTGAGTGCCTGGCTGAAGGTAGCATGAAGAGAAGCGGCTGCCCTTGTAGACTTTATTGTTGGGACTGATTTTTATATAGAGTCTATCGAAAGGTAGATAAGGACAGGAACGTTCAAAAGTGGATAATTGATTGAAAAGTAAATTAATTGACAAGTTATATTATGTTTGGTTCCTATGATTGATAAAATATGATAAATAATATTTTGTTTTATGTTCTTATAATTAAATGATATAGATTAATAGGCATTTTCTTAAATGGCACCTACCAAAATATTATAATCAATTTTGACCATAAATTGAATATTTTGTGTTAGGGATGTCAGGTGTTGGAACAAGTCTAGCCTTTTATAATAATTATAATTATAATAAATTACAAATATAACCTCTAAACCCTATTTCTTTCTCCCACCTTCAATTTCTCATTAAATTATCTCAAAATCATATAGGATCTCTCTTAAGTTATTCTTTATCTATGCGTTTCTTTATTTTTTTTTCCGTGGTTTCTATATCTTATTTCTGCTTATCTTTTATATCTTTTTTTCAAGTTATTTTATTTTCCGTGGTTGAACCGGTTATGAGGCGGTTCTACGCGAATTGGAACAGTCGATCCGGTGACCGGAACCACCGGCCCGGTTCCGATTTTGGAACCGTAACCGGTTCCATTAATAATTTTGTTTAAAAAAAATAAAAAACCGTAACCGGTTCCATTAATAATTTTTTAAAAAAAAATAAAAAAAAATTTTGTTTTGCCCAGCGGCTAAATAGCAGTTGGGCATGGTTTTATATTTTTTTTTAAATTTTTTTTTAAATTTTTTTTCTATAAATACCCTTTAATCTCCCACAAAATATTACAACTCTATCTCATACAATCTCTTAATCATACAACTCTCATATCATATTTTTAACACTTTTTTCGTATTGGAAAATTCATAATATTTTCCCAAAAATATTATGGCATCTTCTTCTACTGGTCGTGCTGGTCCCTCTAATCGACCACCTATATTCGATGTAGGTGGTGATTTTTTTGCCGACATCGACGATATTCTTGAAGAAGCGCAAGCTGCGGAAGATGAGGAAATGATTCCTCAACCCGTCGCTAGAGAAAATCTCGTCGCTTCATCCGTAACTACTACTGCTGCATCTAGTCATCCGAGTAATCGTCCCAAACGTAGCAAAGTTTGGGATCATTTTGATATTGTCATCAAACCAGGTACGAACGAGTCTTCAGTTGTTTGTAAAATTTGTAAATCAACTTATAATTATAAAACCGGCTGTTCTTCCTGGGGCACCGGAACTTTTAAAAAACATTTAGTAAAAAAACATTGTTTTGATGAGGTTACTCTACTACCTATAGGTAGGGAAGCAACACAACTTCAAATTAATACTCAAACTGGATCTAATCTTGTTTTAACACCCGCTATAAATCGGAATGCACATATTCGTTTAATTGTTAGATGTGAACTTGCTTTCTTGTTTGCCGAGCGTGATGGTTTTGTTGAATATAATTCTTTAGTCCAACCTCTTATTAAAAATATTTCGAGACACACTTTAATAAGAAATTGTATGAATGTTTATGTTGAATATCGACAATCTTTAAGTAACCATCTTTCATCTTTAAACTGTAGATTTAGTTTAAATACTGATATTTGGACAAACATTCAACAATTATCATTTCTTGTTATTACATGTCATTGGATAGATGATAATTGGTGCATGTAAAAACGAATATTGTCACTATCACATACAGGAGCTACAATTGCTAAATTTATTCATAATACTTGTAAATTTTATGGAATTGCTGATAAAATATTTTCTATTACACTTGATAATGCATCTAATAATACAGCAATACATGATCTAAAAATACTATTAAAACCAATGCTTGAAGGTGTTTTTTTCCATGTTAGATGTGCATGTCATTTAATTAACTCAGCTGTAAAAGTTGGCTATGAAGATACAGATTGTCAAAGTATTGCCAAACTAAAAAAAATGTATGTCAATGGTTAAGACAATCTAGAATTAAACGTGACTGAAAACATACGTGTGCTAGTCAAAGTATTATGTATACTATTTTCCCACCACCCATTGAAACTCGATGGAATTCTTTGCATCGCATGTTACCTGCTATGTTATCTTATCAGGAAGCTTTAACTTCTTTCTATAATAGCTATCAAATGCCTGACAGCGATTATAGTATTTTGTTGACTACTAATGATTGGGAATTTGTTACTAGATGTACTGCTTTGTTATCCATCTTTAAAGATGCAACTTGTAAGGACCCCCGTGCCCTTAACCCGTTATTAGTGTATTAATCCATACCATTAGTGCATATAATCATAAAATCATGGGGAAAAGCCCTGTGCAAGTGCGACACCACATTAGTGATCCATAAAATTTCTTGCATTCATCCCATATAATATGCAAATCCCCCAACCAAGATTACATATATGACATGCACCATCATAATACAGTAACATGCTCTTAGTTCATTTAGCAATTCCACATTTAATTGCATGCAACCCATAAATGAACAGAGAAAAGCCGTAGTCCATTTATACATTCCATATATACGTAAAATGTACTCACATAAGAGCACCCAATGAATGAGCGTGTATCTGATGTATAAAACACTCTATCGGATACCGTTACTGGTACTTCGATCCTGGAAGCACCTCCCAAGCACAGGTCAATCTCAACACTGGATCTATGTACTTATTCAACCAGCTCTGGTACCTCGATCCTGGAAGTACCTCTATCATCAGCCCGAGCTCAACTCCAAAGCTACTGCTGCTGCACCTGTGTTACCTGCCCCACAGAGACAGCCCCCACACGGGGTGAGCATACCAATACCACCAATCCAATAAGCATAACATTGCAATTCAAATACAGAATGTAAATGCTATAATTTAAATGATACTCCCTGGATGGTAACACCCTCATCCGGGATCCCCTGTATTGTCCCTGTTCTCAAAATAACCAAACTCATCAAATTTCCAAAACCAGCTAATCGTCACATAGATTAACTAATACCGTTCTATTATGCCAGTTCCATGATCAATATGGTAAAAACATAATGTAAGAGACCATAGATATCACATATATCTAACCAATAATTCCATATTCCCGTTTCATTGCTCGCTCCACAATGGCGGCATACTAAACCTCGCGCACGCTCAACAATAGCGGCGTCATAACCGATGGTCGCTCAATAGCGATCGCATCCCAAATCATTGCTCGCTCAATAGCGGCACCGTATGGTTCCCAATGTATAACCATTTGACGTAAATACTATTTACCATGCGTATTGTTATCCATTTATAGCAAATATCATGCACCATGCATTTCAATACCTATCCGATGCAATTACCACGTGCCACATATTTCAATGTCCATATAACGCAATCATCATACACCATGTGTTCCAATACCCATTTAGTACAATTACCACACTCCATGCATTTTACAGTTGCAATGCTAAAATAGGCCATGCTCGTACGTCCTACGTACCTTAAGTCTCCGTAGTCCAAGCCAAACCTTGCTTGAGTTCCATGCCTCGAGAAATATGTGCTAAAACATATAAACGACTCACAATCAAGAATAAGCATGCGATCACGTGTCCAAGCACGTTCAAGACTTCTAATCATATCGTCAATCCATGACGATTACCAAAATAAATGCCCCCCCCCCCCCCGGCTAAGCATGCATAATACCCAAAATATACCATTAGCAAGTTTAAAAGATAACCAAGAATTCAACCGGGAATTTCGTTTTATTAAACTTTGGCCTCAACCAATCCATTTTAAAAGTATAGCATTCCCATTGGAATGTAGACATTGCCCCGGAAACGGCCCCTTAAAACCCCGATTCCAAAATTCCGACATTTCCAAAATTTTGAAAAAAACAAAAGGGAACAGGGCCGCGATCGATCGGCGCCAAGCCGCGATCGATCGCCATACCCTACTGTCCGAAATAAACAAGCCGCGATCGATCGCCACATCTCGCGATCGATCGCCAAGGCCCTCGCGATCGATCGCCCACATCTCGCGATCGATCGCCGCTACTGCTCATCGCCTTCCCAAATCCAGTAGCATGTCGCGATCGATCGGCGCCTCGCCAAGATCGATCGCGGACTGCGATTTTCCGAAAACTCGAGCTTTAATGGTGTTTTTCACACCCAAACTCCAAACCAACATCCCATACAACCTCAACACCTCAAATACAACAATTAAACACCATGAAAACACTGAAATCAACATTTTAGATTTTAACCCAAAAATCCCCAAATTCAAAACCCACCAAAACTTAACCAAAAACCAACAAGATCACTATCAAATCGAAGACAAAGTCGAGGGGAAGAAACTTACCAACTTATCTTCGAGAAATCCGGCTCCTAGGACGAGCCTCCATCGATTTGCTCATCAAAGGAAAAAGGGGAAGGGTTTGGGGTGAGAGAGGCGAGAGAGAGGGAGAGGAGAGGAGAGAAATAGATTCCAAATGACGGAATCCCGAGTCCAACTGGTATATATAGCAACAATGCCCCAAAATACCAATACCTTCACCAATACATCATGATTCATTAAAAATCATCTGTTACCAAAAACTCTCTCTCCAACAGCAAATCCCCAGACTGGCCCCAACATAAGGCACCCCGGACACCAAGTCCCACTAAAAACCAAACTCAAAGGTTTTCCACCGAAATGAGAATACAATCTCAACTTTTGGATCCAGCGATCCCAAATGCCCGATTAAACAACCTCGGGAGACCCAAAACCGCAATTAATTCCTAATTGCCACAATTAAAAAATCCATCAAGGATTAATACCACACCGGGATTAACACCATTAATCCCCGGACATCACAATTATCCCCCACTAATAAAATTTCATCCTCGAAATTGCACCGGTGTACCCCACGTAACACCAGGACTACACCAACAAAACAAAGCCACAACCCCGATTCTGGACCATATTAGAATCGAATTAATAATCGCGAGAATACCCATTCCGCACCAAGCTCTAAAATAGAGCAAACGCTGAAACCAATACAAATCCGAAAGATAACAACATACCTCGACGTGAAACGTCCCAGAAGTCACACCACGACTGCAAACCAACCAAATCTCCATTGGTTCTGACATAGATATCATCCCGTGACATCCATCACTTGCCCACGATGCTTGACACGCATCGTCATGATGGGGACCACTAGTATACAACAGTATACTCACAGAAAATCCGATTTCGCTTCCCAGCCCATCTCCTCCAAAGGAGTAGTTGCACCACTTGCAACCCGGACCGGGTTACCCACGGTCACTGATCCAGACAAAACACATCACCAAGGATGTTTACACCGGTGTGTTCCAAGAAATCATATCTTGGTCCCGACACACCATCAAGACTCCACAAAGTCGCAAGTTCCACAGAGGTCACGCAAAACAATCAATTGCATCCCCGCCACGCGTGTCAACCACGACACCAAACAAATCCGAGTCCTGGCCACCCCTTGTCTATCCTGGGATTTAACAATCCTAAAACAGGGAGGCTATCGAATTACCAGCAAGAATTACCATGGTCTCAAAACACGACAATCCCTCCTCAGAGGGAGTCAATCGTACCTCACGATCATTCCTCAGAATACATCGTGCCATCGAGAATACCGCTCTCGAGGTCCCGCAATCTCACACCGGAGATTTACCAAACAAAGCATACAAACTCGACGTTCAACAAGGAACAAAATAAAGTTGGCATTCGTATACTCACACGGCATACATGCCCAACCACCAATCACAACATGCATACACAATGCAATAGACTCGGGTATCTCCAATCATACCCAAATCCCAAAACCAACTGACAAACCTGGATTATTCTCACCCCACGGAGAATGATGGTTGACCAACCAAAACCAAAGGGTGTGATTTCAACATCAACACCACACAACCAAAGCAACGAATCTCCCAAGGATTCAACCGGTAGGTATATCAGTACCGCCTTTCTCTCAAGGGAAAAAGTCATGAATCCATGATCCTCCAATCCTCGAACCACCGTTCGGAAGACCTGGATATATTTATACCAAAACATATCCTGAAACCCAGAAATACACAACTGGTTAGAGTAGTGCATCAATACCACCATTACCCGACTCAAAATCCATATACGCCATATATACACATCCCAACGATGCTCTGTACTAATGCCATAGTACTCCACAAACGAGCATCTCCCCGGAGACGTCTCCTCAAACGTCTCACCGAGGTAAGAAATTCATTACTCGGTCCAATACCAGTAATGCTTACCATGGCTGATTTACAATCAATCCACGACCAATGCAAGCTGTCTCCAAGACAGTACAACTCAAATCTCTCCAAGAGACAAAATCAATATAGTAGTGTCACCCACTAACTATATCTCACAAACCATTGTGACTCGCATTGCATGCCATATGCAAGGATGCTCAACTAGAGCTAACAACGACTTGTTGACACTCACGTTGGTAATACCAACAAAATTGAGCTGTCCCAGTACAAGTCCTTCAAAACAATGGCGTATAAACGTCCCCGTGAGGTATTCCCTACCTCAATCACCATGCCACATAGAGACTACAAGAGTCTACCATAACCCTCATCGTATCCATACGATTCACCAAACTCGAATCCAACGAGCATTATAATGGTTAACACAAGCACGCTAAAGTACTGCAACAATAGTTGGCTAGCGATTCGCTGGCCCCATAGGCTCATACCAACCTATCAATGCGACACACGTTCCAACCCGGTATACCATACCGTACAAACCATTAGAGTTGTGGGTCATCGCCCAACATATCTCTAAAACACCAAAGCACAATGGACAACCCGGCGTCCATGCTTCATTACCATGCAATCCTAATCCATTAGAATTTATTCCACACCCTCACGGTGGGTGTGCCCATGCCTATCACACATCACAACAACAAGTGAGTAGTTTCCTCAATGACTACTCTTACCACCAATCACTTGGCCTTAGCCATCCCAACGAGCATACCCAAGGGTATCATTGCTCGACAAACATTTACCTCTATAACATGATGCGGTACACTCACCGATACAATGCATCCAATGCTCCATCGAGCAAACCTGCTCGAAAAAAGGTCTCGTCAACTAGTGACCCAGACTCTACCATGTGCCCACCATCGGCACTCAAACCATACAGCCAAATACATAAACATGAATGCATTATTCACCAAAACGACGCCACGCGTCCACATAGACATCCCAAATAACATCGTCAAACATATGACGGTACCTGTCGATACACGACACTCATAATCTCATCGTCAAATACATGACGGCACATGTTGATACACGACATCCATAATCTCATCGTCAAACACATGACGGCACATGTCGATATACGACATCCATAATCTCATCGTCAAACACATGACGGTATCAAACAACACATGGAATTCACAATAATGATATCAAAAGTAATTTGCCATACCTCATCGCTATCAAGATAGCGGAATACCTGTATCCATCGTCCACCAGCGGTACATAAGCAGCATCCATCGCTCGTAGGTGGCATAATCCAGTGTTACACACATAGCGGTATAATCCATCACTATAGAATCGACGGCATGATCCCTCGCCATTAAGTCAGCGGCATAAAACATCGCTATAAATACCTGGCGGTATGAACCATCACCAATAGAATACTTGGCGTCATGAACCATCGCCAATAGAATACCCGGCGGAATGTACCATCGCCAATAGAATACCCGGCGGCATGAACCATCGCCAATAGAATACCCGGCGGCATGAACCATCGCCAATAGAATACCCGGCGGAATGTACCATCGCCAATAGAATACCCGGCGGCATGAACCATAGCCAATAGAATACCCGGCGGAATGTACCATCGCCAATAGAATAGCGGAATAATCGCGACTCAAGAGGTACTCACACCCATGTAGTACTTTGTTCCCGATCGCATCGCTACGTCATGACAGCGGCATCATCGCTTCGACGTGACAGCGGCATGTATCATCGCTTCGACACGACAGCGGCATCATCGCTTCGACATGACGGTGGTACCATCGCTTCGACGTGACAGCGGCATTTACCATCGCTTCGACACGACAGCGGCATTTACCATCGTTCCGGCATGACAGTGGAAATACCCCTCGCTTCGACATATTAGCGGCATAATATCCCTCGCAATAGTAATATGACAGCGGCATTATCCTTCGCTTCGACATATTTGCGGCAAATATTCTTCATCGCTATAATATGACAGCGGCAAGTATTAACATCGCTACGCCATGCATGCAACCATAATGCATAATCTGTATTCCAATAATTGTTTCGGCACGACAGCGGCATCATCGCTTCGACGTGACAGCGGCATTTACCATCGCTTCGACACGACAACGACATCATCGCTTCGACGTGCATGCAACCGTAATGCATAACCTGTATTCCAATAAACATCGCCATGAGTGTATTTTAATGCACCTCGCTCCAACATTTAGCGGCAAAGCATTAGAATCATCACTCCGATGTATATGCAACCGCAATCCATAATCCATGTCTCATAAGACCCTGCAACCACCATGGTTAGCAACACATATTCCAATTATGAACACATATCATAAACGCACATAAGCAATATAGTTGTGTCGCGCACCTAACTATCATCATGCATAAGTATGTGCTTCTAATTCCCATTAACATGTTCCTAGGCCCTCAACAGCCCCAAAGAGCTAACAACTGCTCTGATACCACTAATGTAAGGACCCCCGTGCCCTTAACCCGTTATTAGTGTATTAATCCATACCATTAGTGTATATAATCATAAAATTATGGGGAAAAGCCCTGTGCAAGTGCGACACCACATTAGTGATCCATAAAATTTCTTGCATTCATCCCATATAATATGCAAATCCCCCAACCAAGATTACATATATGACATGCACCCTTATAATACACTAACATGCTCTTAGTTCATTTAGCAATTCCACATTTAATTGCATGCAACCCATAAATGAACAGAGAAAAGCCGTAGTCCATTTATACATTCCATATACACGTAAAATGTACTCACATAAGAGCACCCAATGAATGAGCGTGTATCTGATGTATAAAACACTCTACCGGATACCGTTACTGGTACTTCGATCCTGGAAGCACCTCCCAAGCACAGCTCAATCTCAACACTGGATCTATGTACTTATTCAACCAGCTCTGGTACCTCGATCCTGGAAGTACCTCTATCATCAGCCCGAGCTCAACTCCAAAGCTACTGCTGCTGCACCTGTGTTACCTGCCCCACAGAGACAGCCCCCACACGGGGTGAGCATACCAATACCACCAATCCAATAAGCATAACATTGCAATTCAAATACAGAATGTAAATGCTATAATTTAAATGATACTCCCTGGATGGTAACACCCTCATCCGGGATCCCCTGTATTGTCCCTGTTCTCAAAATAACCAAACTCATCAAATTTACAAAACCAGCTAATCGTCACATAGATTAACTAATACCGTTCTATTATGCCAGTTCCATGATCAATATGGTAAAAACATAATGTAAGAGACCATAGATATCACATATATCTAACCAATAATTCCATATTCCCGTTTCATTGCTTGCTCCACAATGGCGACATACTAAACCTCGCGCACGCTCAACAATAGCGGCGTCATAACCGATGCGATCGCATCCCAAATCATTGCTCGCTCAATAGCGGCACCATATGGTTCCCAATGTATAACCATTTGACGTAAATACTATTTACCATGCGTATTGTTATCCATTTATAGCAAATATCATGCACCATGCATTTCAATACCTATCCGATGCAATTACCACGTGCCACATATTTCAATGTCCATATGACGCAATCATCATACACCATGTGTTCCAATACCCATTTAGTACAATTACCACACACCATGCATTTTACAGTTGCAATGCTAAAATAGGCCATGCTCGTACGTCCTACGTACCTTAAGTCTCCGTAGTCCAAGCCAAACCTTGCTTGAGTTCCATGCCTCGAAAAATATGTGCTAAAACACATAAACAACTCACAATCAAGAATAAGCATGTGATCACGTGTCCAAGCACGTTCAAGACTCCTAATCATATCGTCAATCCATGACGATTACCAAAATAAATGCCCCCCCCCCCCGGCTAAGCATGCATAATACCCAAAATATACCATTAACAAGTTTAAAAGATAACCAAGAATTCAACCGGGAATTTCGTTTTATTAAACTTTGGCCTCAACCAATCCATTTTAAAAGTATAGCATTCCCATTGGAATGTAGACATTGCCCCGGAAACGGCCCCTTAAAACCCCGATTCCAAAATTCTGACATTTCCAAAATTTTGAAAAAACAAAAGGGAACAGGGCCGCGATCGATCGGCGCCAAGCCGCGATCGATCGCCATACCCTACTGTCCGAAATAAACAAGCCGCGATCGATCGCCACATCTCGCGATCGATCGCCAAGGCCCTCGCGATCGATCGTCGCTACTGCTCATCGCCTTCCCAAATCCAGTAGCATGTCGCGATCGATCGGCACCTCGCCAAGATCGATCGCGGACTGCGATTTTTCGAAAACTCGAGCTTTAATGGTGTTTTTCACACCCAAACTCCAAACCAACACCCCATACAACCTCAACACCTCAAATACAACAATTAAACTCCATGAAAACACTGAAATCAACATTTTAGATTTTAACCCAAAAATCCCCAAATTCAAAACCCACCAAAACTTAACCAAAAACCAACAAGATCACTATCAAATCGAAGACAAAGTCGAGGGGAAGAAACTTACCAACTTATCTTCGAGAAATCCGGCTCCTAGGACGAGCCTCCATCGATTTGCTCATCAAAGGAAAAAGGGGAAGGGTTTGGGGTGAGAGAGGCGAGAGGGAGAGGAGAGGAGAGGAGATAAATGGATTCCAAATGACGGAATCCCGAGTCCAACTGGTATATATAACAACAATGCCCCCAAAATACCAATACCTTCACCAATACATCATGATTCATTAAAAATCATCTGTTACCAAAAACTCTCTCTCCAACAGCAAATCCCCAGACTGGCCCCAACATAAGGCACCCCGGACACCAAGTCCCACTAAAAACCCAACTCAAAGGTTTTCCACCGAAATGAGAATACAATCTCAACTTTTGGATCCAGCGATCCCAAATGTCCGATTAAACAACCTCGGGAGACCCAAAACCGCAATTAATTCCTAATTGCCACAATTAAAAAATCCATCAAGGATTAATACCACACCGGGATTAACACCATTATTCCCCGGACATCACACAACTGAACGTTTTTTCGGTGTTTTTTTCCTACTTCACATTATTTTCTTCTACTTGTATTTAACATGTTTTATAAATTTATTGATTGTAGAGAAGATGAGGATTTGGCGGAATTTGTTAATCTAATGGAGATAAAATTTAAAAAATATTGGGAAAATATACTACATGTGCATTGCGTGTCTACTTTTTTAGATCATAGTCAAGACATCGCCTCTTTTGATGCCTTTTTTGAATATTACCAAAAAATTTTGGATGATGATGTCGACGATCAAAAGACGTCAATCAGACATTCTCTTCAAAACATGTTTGCTTTGTATCATTCTGAACAGGTACAATGTTAGGATCGGTCCGGAGTGTTTAGAGGGGGGGTGAATGAACACTCCTTCTAAAATTTAATCCCTTGTGATTTCTTTCGGATTAGTGAAAGAAATTTGTTTCTTAATCAACTCTTTTATAGAACAGACCACTGAATGTATAAGTGCGGAACGGTCTGTTTATATATTTGTAAGAACGGCTCGATGGCTTGAATGAAAGAACGAGTGCAGAAAGATAAGAACACAGAATATGTTTCTGGAAGTTCGAAGGTGGTGTAATCCTTCTACATCTCCCCTTCTTCCAATTAAGGAAGGTTTCTACTAGAAGACTTTGATTTATACAATCCTGTTGTACAAACCCGATTCAGGCTGGATTTACCTCACTACCAGTCTGAAACTCCAGGTCGCTCGATCTGTTCAGACACTCTCTGTCTGACAGTAACAATTTGTTTCTTACTTCTGTTTTTCAATACAGAATACACAAGATGCGCACAGTGATCCTAAAAGATCAAATATTACAATGTAATCGTGCTAAGAATAATTTCAGCTCGAGAGCTTCTGAGCTTGAAATCTTGTGCAGTTTTTTGATTGATCAGCAAGAGTCTTGTTATATATGTATTGTTGAGTCTTGTGTATCGTTGTGTCTCGTATCTCTTTTTCTGTATTGTTATTGCATCCTTTTATAGTTGCATGAACGACATTATTTCCCTTAATGTGCAACTCTTGACTCTGCTTAATCTCTGAGTGAGCTGCAGTCTTCTTCTTTAGGATACTTGCCGTTCTGGTTCATGCTTTCGACGACTGTCAGGTAAGCTCTTCTTTGTCTTCTTACCTTTTATGGCAATCTTCAGTCTATGGTCCTTTGTAGCATTAATTACGACATTAAATGCTACAATAAATAGCCGTTAATGATTTGGACTGAAGAGCCATTCTTTATGCATCCTTGACTGCTCTGATCTGATAAAGATTGATATCGATCTGAAGCTTCGATCTAGTTAGTCTGTTATCTATCGATCCGGTCTGATATGTGATATGCATTATCAGCTTGTTCTGTTTTGAGCTATCGATCTGGTCAGTCTGATTACCCTCGATCCGGTCTGATATGTTTTGTCATCTTATCAGCTTGATCTGTTTTGGGCGATCGATCTGGTCAGTCTGATTTCTCTTGATCCGGTCTGATATGTTTTGTCATCTTTAAAATCTCATCGATTAAGTTCGGAACTAACAAATTCCCCCTTTTTGATGATGACAAAACCTAGCTTCTAAGTCTTTTTAACCAGTCTGATAAGAACTCTGAAGCGAATACTTTTGGATCGATTACGTCTTCTTGTTCAAAATAAATAAACATTATTAAGTTGGATCGATTAAGCCTTTTATTATTAAGCCTTTTATTTTAGTTCAAAATAAATGAACAAGGACTTAACAAAAAAGGATTTCTTTGTTGATCAACATTCTTGCATACAGACAGTCTGAATATATAAGCAAACTATTTTCTTGAAGACTGAGACTGATGCGGCTTGAAGTCTTTTTTTCCCCCCTTTTTATCAGCAGCAATCTCTTGGAGAAAATCTACAACTTGTGCTAGCTGAGCGCTGATAGCGTCAAGACGAGTATCTTGAGCGCGAAGGGAGTTGGCGACGGATGCTCTGACTTCAGTGGCCAGCTCGATCTGCTCTTTTCTCAGGCTGTTCTTATAAGTGGCTTGCTGAGAGAACAAATAATTCAGTCCTCGCTGAAGGCTGCCGATACTGGCTGTCATCTTCTCTTTGAATGAATCAAAGTCCAAAGCTGTAAGCCTCTGACCTTGATGAACTTCTATAACACGTTGAGAGAGGGACATGCAGTTGTCAGATAGGTGCTGAAGAGTCCTTGCCAGGAATGGAGGTGCATCAGATAGTCGGCTTGGAGAGTGATCTGATGATGACAATGCGTGATCATCTTCTTCAGCAATCGGCATTATTGAAGATACAGCAGCTTGGTGACTTTCGGACCGGATCAAGGTGGCCAGATCCGAAGAAAATGCTTGAATGAAAGCTATATCTTCATCTGATTGGACTGGAGGAGTGCTGGGTCTGGAGGGCTCCTCAATTTGTAGAGCTGCAACAACTGTGGACACCACCAGATCCGGATCGACGAACTCTGGTGCGCCAAATGTTGCAAGTTCTGTGGTTGGACTGATTTGAACGTGGGAGTCTGACGATCCCAAGGGAATAGATGTTGTTGGAGATTCCAACAAGACATTCAATGGTTCATCTTCTGTAGCAGACGGAGCATTAGGCAATGGCTGCTCCGCTATCTGATCTGCTACTAGATCTGCAGTCTGATCTGCTGAGCGATCTACTGTCTGATCTGTTACTCCAGAGGGAATAACCTCAATAAAAGGTTCTGTCAGAGTCTTGCTTGCAGAAGGATGATCCGGGCTGGTTACGGGAGTGGATATGTTGATCTTCTTTCGTTGAAATCGGACAGCTAAATGGAGAGCATGAATATCCATCTCTAATTGAGCAATAACAGCCCCATCATCTCTGGCAGTTGGAACATTCGGATCGAAGTTTGCTTTCTTAGCAGTTAAGAGCAGAGACGCCAGTCTGAATTTTTGATTTGCCTTAAATAGCTCTTTGCGCTGCACAGCAATCCGAACATCATCGCTCTCTGTCCCCTTCAGAACTTCTTCTTCCATTTTCTGAAGGCGTTTGAGTTTGCCAAAGAACTTCTCAATGTGGTTGATCGTTCTGTACTCGACGTACTCATCAAAAACCACAATGAGCTCCTTCACTTTCTCTTCAACGTCCTCCATAGCAATGTCAATTGCTGTCTGTGCTGCAGATTTAGGCTTAGAGGAGAGTGGTTTGGAAAGAATGGTTTTGCCCTTGCCGATGGAGGGAGGGGACTTGAGCCCTGATTGGGTATAGTCTCCAAACTCAGTGATAACAATCCCTTTGACCACGGGAATGGCAGAGGGGACTCGGATGGTTACATTGGGTGCAGTGGTTGAAGTGGTTGAAATTTGGGTTGTAGGTTGGGGTGTAGGGGTGGCTTTTGTTGGAGGTAATATGGGTAGTGTTTTTGGTTTGGTAATCTGGGTTCTTGGCTTCTTGGGAAGGGGCTTGGCTGGTGGCGATGGAGCAGACTGAGTTTCTTTAGAGTCAGTCTGGATAGTTAACTTTCGCTTGACTCGAGGTTTGCGAGCAGCAGCCTGTTCTTCTCCCTTCTCAATCTTTACTGCCACCAGATCGGTAGGGATAGGTGGAGCACTCTTTGACTTCAGCAGTGCTAGCCCTTTGGAATTGAGAATTTTGAAAGGACTCAGAGCAGACTGCTTCCCCAGCTCAATGTCCAAAGTTTCCAGTAGCTTGCTGAGAGGAACAGCAAAGCAGACTGCCTGTTTGGAGGCAATCACTGTTTCCATTAGAACTCCAAATAGAATCACGGACCAGTTCATCTTCTGTCCGAAAACAATAGCAGCCATGGCCCTGAACTTCTCGGCAATGACGGCGTCAAAACTCCCAGCTTTGCCCAATAATGGATTGCCCACAATTTCGCATAGCACCTGGAAATGAATGAGCATTTCCTTCTTTTTGAATGAGGGCTGCAGTCGGTGACCAAATATAGAAATCTTCCCCTGAAGAGCTATGAGAGAGGCTTGAGGAATCTGCCCAAACTCAGTCAGTCCGGAGTTGGGTAGACCAAAGGTCTTGGCCAGCGTCATCGGCGAGATTTCAAATGTTTTGCCATTTACAGAGGTGGAGATAGAAGTCTTCTGGGATACAGCATTGGCAAACATTTCACGAATCTCTGATTCGTAAACCACCGTGCCACACTCCAGAAAATTCCGTAATCCAGACGATTCCAAAGCTCGGAAAATGGAGACCATCTCTGCATCTTCAGCCCTGTAAATATCATTGAACTCAACGGAGAGAGAGTTGTGAGTTATGGTAGCCATTGTAGTAAAAAAAATATACGAAGAGTTTTGAGAGATTATGAGAGAGTTAGAAAGCAGACATGCGGTAAATGGTAAAAAGTGAATGAAAATAAAATGTTCAGCCCGCTAAATAAGAGAGAGAAGACACGTGTCTTTATCTCGAAGACTGATAAATAAATAATTCAAAATAAACGGTCAGGATAAAAGAAAGATAAGGCGGTTGAAATACAATCAGTCCGGGCTGTTTTTGTTTTAAATAAATACAAAATAAAAGATTTATTGTCCAGACAGATCATAGGATAACATCAGATTGACATAGATCGGTCTGAAAGTTCGGACTGGTCTGTGTCTTTCTAAACATTGTATTATCGATCTGTGCCAACAAAAATCTTTAAGCGCGAAAAGAAGAAAACATCTAAACTATCAAGATAAGTCAATTAATCCAAGAATTTGACGGAAATAATTAAACGTAGCCTCAGGGAGCGGTTTGGTGAAGATGTCTGCTGCTTGCTGCTCTGTTGAGATGTGCTCGATCCGAATCTCCTTTTTGCCAACATGATCTCGAATAAAATGATGTCTTATATCAATATGCTTTGTTCGAGAGTGCAGAACTGGATTATATGTTATAGCGATTGCACTTGTGTTGTCGCAAAATATTGGAGAGTCAACAGCTTGGATGCCATAGTCTTTGAGCTGTTGTTGAATCCAGAGCATTTGAGCGCAACAGCTTCCAGCGGCAAGATATTCTGCTTCAGCTGTAAATGTGGCAATTGATGTTTGTTTCTTACTGAACCAAGAGATCAATCTTTCACCTAGAAATTGACATGTTCCACTAGTGCTTTTACGATCAATCTTACAGCCAGCGTAGTCTGCGTCTGAATATCCGATCAAGCTGAAGTTAGAATCTTTGGAGTACCAAAGACCAACGTTCTGAGATCCTTTCAAGTATTTCAGAATACGCTTAGCAGCAATAAAATGTGATTGCTTTGGTTCTGACTGAAATCTGGCGCACATACAGACTGAGAACATAATATCAGGCCGGCTCGCTGTAAGATATAAGAGCGATCCGATTAGTCCTCTATACATAGTCACTTCGACTGCCGTTCCCCCTTCGTCTTTGTCTAACTTGATTGTAGGACTCATTGGAGTGGATGCAGTTGAGCATGTTTCCATTCCGAATCTCTTAAGCAGTTCTTTGGTATACTTGGTTTGGTTGATGAAAATACCATTGCTGAGCTGTTTGACTTGGAGACCCAAAAAGAAAGAGCGTTCTCCCATCATGCTCATCTCAAACTGTCCCTGCATCAACTTGGAAAATTTCTCGCATAATTTGGGGTTAGATGACCCAAAGATTATATCATCAACATAAATTTGAACTAACAGGGTATGTTCCCCCTTAATGAATTTAAAGAGAGTTTTATCTACTGAGCCGATCTGAAAATCATGGTTCAGCAGAAATTGAGATAGAGTGTCATACCAGGCTCTTGGTGCTTGTTTCAGACCATATACTGCTCTATTCAGTAGGTATACATGATTAGGGAATGAGTGGTTCTGAAATCCAGGAGGTTGCTCAATGTAAACTTCCTCCTGAAGCTTACCATTAAGAAAGGCACTCTTGACGTCCATCTGATATACCTTGAAGTCTTTAAAGGCAGCATATGCAAGAAAGATTCTGATTGCTTCAAGTCTGGCGACTGGTGCAAAAGATTCATCGAAGTCAATTCCTTCTTCTTGTCGGAATCCTTGTGCCACCAGTCTGGCCTTGTTTCTGACCACAGTTCCATCTGCATCCATCTTGTTTCTGAAAACTTATCTGGTTCCAATAACAGGCAGATCGCTTGGTCTGGGGGTTAGACTCCAAACTTGATTTTGTTCGAATTGATTAAGCTCTTCTTGCATGGCCTTAATCCAGTTGAAATCAGTCAGAGTTTCATCGATCTTCTTAGGTTCCAGAGTTGAGATGAAGGCAGCATGAGTGAACTCATCCATCATCTGTCCTCTGGTTCTAATCGGTGCAGAGGGACTTCCAATCACTAGATTAGGTGGATGCTTCTTAGTCCATCGATAGCTTGACTCTGGATTGTCTAGTCCAGCCGGATGAGTAGTAGTAGCGGTATGATCAGCATCTGCTTTGATATGTGAGTTTGGATCATCCGGATCGGCTCGATCCGAAGAAGCTTCAGTGCCTTGATCCGATCTGGCTGGTACTTCAGGTTCTTGTGGATTGTCTCTTGACCTGTTAGCTACAATCTCATCATCACTGTTAGCTTCGAGATGGATATTTTCCATCTGGTTTTGAATTGATTCTTTGTTACCCTCAATACACAAAGATTCATAAAAACTACATGAACTGATTCTTCTACAGTTAAGGTTCGATTATTAAAAACACGATAAGCTTTGCTAGTTGATGAATATCCTAAGAATATTCCATTATCTGACTTAGCTTCAAATGCTGTAAGATGATTCTTACCATTGTTGTGAACGAAGCATTTACAGCCAAATACATGAAGGTGAGAAATAGACGGTCTGTTACCAGTCCATATTTCATATGGAGTGAGATTCAGCTTTTTGTTAATCATAGACCGATTTTGAGTGTAGCATGCAGTATTTACATCTTCTGCCCAGAACTTTTGTGAAATTCCAGAATCAGCAAGCATTGTTCTTGCTGCTTCTTTGAGCGTTCTGTTTCTTCGTTCTGCAACTCCATTCTGTTGAGGAGTTTGAGCGGCTGAAAACTCATGCTTAATTCCATGATCTTCTAGAAAGGATTCAAGATTCTGATTTGAAAACTCAGTGCCTTTGTCACTTCGAATCCTGTCTATGCTGGATGATTTCTCATTCTGAGTGCGTTTCAGCAGCTTGATCAACTTCGGACCGGTCTGATCTTTACTACTAAAAAATATAGTCCATGTCAAGCGTGAGTAATCATCAATAACAACAAGAGTATACTGCATTCCCCCTAAACTTGTTATTGGTATAGGACCAAACAAGTCCATATGCAATAGTTCTAAACAACGGGAGGAGGATTTGGCATTCTTGTTTTTGAAGGATGATCTGATCTGTTTGCCCATTTGGCAAGCTTCGCAGATCTTATCCTTAGCAAAATCGATCTTTGGCAGACCGATAACTAAATCATGTTTACACAGGCTAGAAATAGTCTTAAAATTGATATGATTCAAGCGTTTATGCCATAGCCAGTGTTTATTATCATTGTTAGCGATGAAGCAAGTAGGATTATCAGGTTTAGCATGATTCCAATTAATCTTATATGTATTTCCATTCCTGATTCCTACAAGCAAGGTTATACCGTCTGATGATTTAACAGTGCAAGTGTGTTTATGAAATTCTACAGCATAACCATTATCACAAAGTTGACTTATACTAATCAGATTATAGCACAGATTTTCAACTAACAGCACATCATTGATAATAATGTTACCATGGACAATCTTACCCTTGCCCACGGTCTTACCCTTCGAGTTATCTCCGAAAATGATCTTGGGTCCAGTACATTCTGTGACTTTAGACAGCAGCTCGATGTTTCCAGTCATGTGACGAGAACACCCAATGTCCAAGTACCAGTCTGATGTAAGTTTCTTCGGTACCTGTCATCAAACATATTTATTGTTGGTACCCAATCCTATTTGGGTCCAGAACGGATTAGCCCTTTGGGAACCCACACCTGTATCAGCTTTAATGGCTTGTGTGTGTGTGGTGTGCTGTGAGCTGGTCTGTTTCGATGTTGTGTGTGATAATGTGTGCGATATGGAAACCGTTGATTCTCATGGGGTAGTATATATCTTCGTTGAACTGGTTTTGAATTATAGTAATTGTATTGTCTTCCTTGCCGTCGATCTTGCACCCTTAGATTTGGTCTGAAAGACGCAAAGCTTGCTGGTGCCTTTTCTTTGGCTTGGTTGACATATCCAATTCCTTTTCTCAAACCTTGATTCACGAAAGAGACTCCCGTTTGAATCGTAGGTGCTTCAGTCTGGATTTAACAAATGTCATTTGTTTGATTTTGTCCTTTACCAGCAACAGTTCTGTGGGGTCCTCTTTACTTAATCCATTATGTATTTCATTAAGCATACATATGTGAGTCTGAATTAAGTAATAACATGCATTGTTTAAGAGTTTCTCACTAATAGGTTGTTATAGATGTACCAAAACCACTAGTACAAAACCAAATAACTTTTTCACATATACATTACATAGAAAATGAACAACCTAAGCCAGTACAACTCCTATGCAGACCTCGCAGCGGAATAAGACTCACGATTCCCACGTCTATGCAATCCTACAGAAACATTCACAAAACGTGAGTATAGATAAACAACTATCTCAGTGCAATATCAAAACACAATATCAATAATAATGATAAAGCACAATAAATCATCTCATGTGAATGTTCTGTATCATGCATCCACAAATGCACCATGTCATGACATGTCTCAACAAGTACCCTATTATCACGAGACTAAAATGATATGCCTATTCAGCTCAATATGTCAGTGGAACCACCTCACATCTTCATATTAGCAGCACATATCATAGTACCGTCCTCAAATGATAATAGCCAGAGCATATACCCAAAAACCGGCGTATATCTCTATATAGCATAACCGAGCATATACCCAAACCAGGCGTATATCTCTCTGTCCTATAACCGAGCATATACCCAAACCAGGCGTATATCTCTATGTAACATAACCAAGCATATACCCAATACCAGGCGTATATCTCAAATACATAACCGAGCATATACCCAAACCAGGCGTATATCTCACATACATATGATATCCATGAATGTACAGGCATATGATATGACCAATCATATGATAATAACATAACACAATTCATATGATATCAATCTCATAACATCATCACACAATATCTATACTCCGTACGTCAACACGTACCTGTACTGCGACACAAACGAGATAAATTAGGCGTCACTGGCTAAGTGCCTCGTTGTCCTGTCCCCTGAGATGATGCTACAACAATGCCAACAATATATCATGTTATCATAGGCATTAAAATCAAATTCTAAAAAAATATAAAAAATTTCAACATTCTGGCACTGGCGATCGATCGCTAGTTCTCACCGATCGATCGCCATACTGTTCTGCCCCCTCGCGATCGATCGCCATCTCTCGCGATCGATCGCCAAAGTGTTCTGTTGCTCGCGATCGATCGCCACATTTTCACCGATCGATCGCTACATGTATAAACCGCCTTATATTTTACCCTGTCTCGGCGATCGATCGCCACAAAGCTCGCGATCGATCATTGATGTCCAGAAAGTTCAGAACATGGCGATTTTGAGCTTATCTTCCTAGCTCTTCTCCTACAACTCGAAATTTAACTTGTAAATAAGTTTCATGCAATCTCTACTACCATAACAACATGTTTCCACCATCTTAGAATCAAATTCATGGCATATAAACATGTTATGATCCTAAGCTTGCATAGGTTGGATTTGATTTCACATACTTTATGCACCACTACACAAATCAATCTTAAAAGCATATATTCCTTACCAAGATTGTACAATTTCACTTCACCCAACTTCCTAGCTCAAGTCACAAGTGAAAAACCAAGCTTCAACCAAGAAAACCTCCAAGGGTTGGAGAGGAGCTTGTGTAGTGTTTTAGTAGGTGTAAAATGAGAACTATGTGATTCTCCTCCCTAAATCACCTTGATATAAGGTCATTAAGTTTCCCTAAACCACTTGTTATCATATCATTTGGAGTTAATGACATGTTATGTAACATGTACATGAAATGAAATTCAAATTCAAATACAACTCCAAGTCACATGAAATTCACATGCATAATCAAATGTCTACTAGTTCAAGACTTGATATGTTATTAAATCATTGTACACCATGTTTCATTCCTTGCCCTTGCCATATATCATTTCATACATGTATTAATTCATTCTTGGTTCCACCCGAACCCCCAATATCATACCACCAATTGATATAATTACACCATAATCATATCACACGTGTATAAAACAAATCGAGGCATTACAATTCTCCCCCACTCAATGAATTTCGTCCTCGAAATTGCATATACAAACATCATAATACATGCTTCATATAAGAACATATATGATATATGGAATATAAGAAACATGTATAAATCACATATCAACATACCAGAAAACAAATCTGGATACCGTTGCATCATATGCTGCTCCGTCTCCCACGTTGCCTCTTCGACACCCCGTCTGTCCCACTGTACTTTAACCATAGGAATCACTTTATTACGCAACCTGCGTTCAGCTCGATCCAAGATCATAACCGGCCGTTCCTCATACGACACATCTGTATCCAACTGTACATCAGGTAACTGTAATACATGACTCGGATCTGGTTCATACTTCCTCAACAGCGAAACATGAAAGACATCATGAATACTACTCAAGGCTGGTGGTAGTGCCAATCGATATGCCAACGTACCAATACGTTGCAACACCTCATATGGACCAACATACCGTGGAGACAATTTTCCACGCTTACCAAACCGTACTACACCTTTAAAAGGTGAGATTTTTAAGAACACACGGTCACCAACTTGAAATTCAAGTGGTCTACGTCGCTTATTGGCATAAGCAGCCTGTCTGTCCTGAGCAGCTTTAAGTTTCAATCGAATTACCTTTACTTTCTCTTCCATTTCATGAATCATATCCGGTCCATGTAAAGTAGACTGATCCACATCATCCCAATACAATGGCGATCTACATCGTCGCCCATACAAAGCCTCAAATGGTGCCATCTGTATACTAGATTGATAACTGTTGTTATATGAAAATTCCACTAATGGCAATGACTCTTGCCAAGAGGTATCAAACTCTAATACACAGGCACGCAACATATCCTCAGGCGTCTGTATCGTACGCTCTGTTTGTCCATCTGTCTGAGGATGATATGCTGTACTCAACCGCACTTCAGTTCCCAACGCTGTCTGTAACCCTTCCCAGAAATGAGAAGTAAATCTCGGATCCCTATCCGATACAATGGAAACTGGAATACCATGTAGTCTCACTACATGTTGAATGTACAACTGTGCCATTCTCAGATATGTAAATGTCATACAATATGGCACAAAATGAGATACTTTGGTGAGTCGGTCAACAATCACCCAAATAGCATCGCAACCAGAAGACGTCCGTGGCAAATGAGTCACAAAATCCATCGTGATATGTTCCCATTTCCACTGAGGAATTTCCAAACTATATAATTCACCTCCTGGTCTCTGTCTTTCCGCTTTCACTTGTTGACAGATCAAACATCGTTTCACAAAGTTCAACACATCCTGTTTCATACGTTTCCACCAGAATTGTGTACGTAAATCATGATATATTCTCTTTCCTCCAGGATGTATACTGTATCTACTACAATGAGCACGTTGTAGTAGTTCTTGGCGTAGTCCTAATGAAGCAGGTACTACCCAACAGTTTCTGTACTTTAAAGTTCCATCACTTGTAAGTACAAATTGAGATGTTTGTCCTTGATTTATCCTTGCCTTCCACTGTTGTACTTCATCGTCAGTCAGTTGCGCCATTCTGATTTTTTCAAAAATGTCGGGTTCAACCAACAATGTTGATACCCGTACTGGCACTATTTCCACATCAAAATCATAACCCAAAGTACAACAAGAAGTCATTAATGCGGATAAATGAATCATCTCATCAGCCGTATGATGTACCTTTCGACTCAAGGCATCTGCTGTAAGATTAGCCTTTCCTGGATGATATTCAATCTCAGAATCATAATCTTTCAACAGATCCATCCATCTCCTTTGTCTCATATTCAACTCCGCTTGAGTGAATAGAAATTTTAAACTCTTATGATCTGTGTATATGGTAAATTCATTTGAGTCAAAATCAAATACCTCTTCACGTGTAAATTCATTTGAGTCAAAATCAAATACCTCGTCTGTCTGACTCATTTCTTCGTCTGCCATTAGACATTGAATATCTTCTTCGCTTTCGCTGGAAGAATATTCCGAGCTTTCTGAATCGGAGTCAGTCTGAGCCCACTTGCTGTTTCCTTCTTCAGCTACGAGGACCTTTTGGGATTTTCCATGATTTTTGCGGTCTTTGTAGTGCTTCGTTTTCCTATCATCGCGATGCTTCTCCTTCCGTTCTTCTTTCTTCGTTCTGGTGCAATCTGCAATGAAATATCCGGTCTTACCACAATTGTAGCAGGCCTGATCATTAACAGCATCGTCCTTTCTTGACTTATAATGATGAGAGGGTTTAAAGTTCCTCTTATTTTTAGACATGAATTTACCAAATTTCTTGATAAATAATGACATAGCATCATTACTTATCTGTTCGATAGATCGATCTGAGGTGGAGGCGATCTGGTCTGGAATAGCTGCCAGTGCTTTGTTTGGTTGAGAGATGAATGGCTCTGCTTCACCTCTGCTTATCAGTTCGAACACATATGCTTTAAGATCTGCGAACAGATCATGAAGTTCAACCTTGTTCAGATCTTTGGACTCCCTCATTGCAATGGTATTAACATCCCATTCTTTTGGCAGGGCTCTCATAACTTTCAGAGCGATCTCTCTGTTTGAGTATTCTTTGCCCAGACCATTCAGTTCATTAATGATGCCAGTGACGCTTTCATCAAACTCGTTTAGAGTTTCTCCACTCTTCATCTTTATGCTCTCAAATCTTTGAAGAGCAACAGTCAGCTTGTTTTCTTTGGTCTGGTCGTTGCCATCACATAACTGTGCTATCTTCTCCCAAATTTCTTTGGCAGTAGAGCACATTTTGATTTTACTGAACATGTTCTTGTCCAATGTCTTGAACAAGATGTCTTTGGCAACGTTGTCGAGATTTGCTTTCTTTCTTTCCTCATTCGTCCAGAGGGATCTGTCATTCTCTACCATTTGTGGTTCTCCACCAGTAATGGCGACTACTGTATTGACTTTCAGAATCTTCATTGGTCCATCAGTGATGACGAACCACATATCGTCATCCTGAGCTGCCAGATGAGCTTGCATTCTGATTCTCCAGTCATCATAGTCTTCTTTTGAGAACATAGGAATTTTGTTGAAAGATGCCATCAACTCAAGTGTCTTTGTGCTGATTAAGATAACCTGGCTCTGATACCACTTGTTAGGATCGGTCCGGAGTGTTTAGAGGGGGGTGAATGAACACTCCTTCTAAAATTTAATCCCTTGTGATTTCTTTCGGATTAGTGAAAGAAATTTGTTTCTTAATCAACTCTTTTATAGAACAGACCACTGAATGTATAAGTGCGGAACGGTCTGTTTATATATTTGTAAGAACGGCTCGATGGCTTGAATGAAAGAACGAGTGCAGAAAGATAAGAACACAGAATATGTTTCTGGAAGTTCGAAGGTGGTGTAATCTTTCTACGTCTCCCCTTCTTCCAATTAAGGAAGGTTTCTACTAGAAGACTTTGATTTATACAATCCTGTTGTACAAACCCGATTCAGGCTGGATTTACCTCACTACCAGTCTGAAACTCCTAGTCACTCGATCTGTTCAGACACTCTCTGTCTGACAGTAACAATTTGTTTCTTACTTCTTTTTTCAATACAGAATACACAAGATGCGCACAGTGATCCTAAAAGATCAAATATTACAATGTAATCATGCTAAGAATAATTTCAGCTCGAGAGCTTCTGAGCTTGAAAGCTTGTGCTGTTTTTCAGCTCGACCGTTATGGAACCAGGACCAGTGTAATCCGGTCCGAATCCGATCCGATCCATGAACACCTTGAAGTGCACCCAAGAATGTATGTGATTTGATTTTGATGCGCAGGATTTCAGAGGATTCACCATTAGGGGCAATCCAAAAAACGTACATTTTGATAAAAACATACTAAATTAGTTCACACATTAACAAAAATACATAGTTATTAATATTTAAGTTACATAATTAAAATTTAAAATATAAAATTATCTTACCATAATACATAATTATCAATCCACTTTTCTTTAGTCGACTCAAATTTAGTTCCTCCAGTTTGCGCGAGGATTATACGATCTCACTTAGAATGGTTAGACGCATATTAGAACATGATATAGCTATTTTGGATGAAGTGTGTCAACTTGATCGGTTGCTACGAAATCAAGTAGTTATGCATGCACGACAACCAGCTAGATCACTAACAGTCGTGGTAGTAGGTGGACAGCCGGATGAGAAGACAAACAAGTAGGTTTGATACTTCAGTATCCCTCCATCACGAGTGGAGTAGGCGATGCATGTGGCACATCTAGTGGCGGAGCCAGGAAAATAAATTAGGGGGCGTAAATAAAATTTTCACATAATTAATTATCAAAGAATATATAAATATAATACCAAAGTATTCAATACTTCATCCTTTGTATATTTCTAGCAATCAAATTTTCATAGAAGGAAAAAAATAATATTTTAATCATGGTATTCCAATTATTGACATCTTTATTTGAGTAAAATGAATATAAAATTAAATTAATGTGAATGAGCCTACATGAAATTAGAAAATGGTGAGGCATTAGAAATGGCAAGGCTTCAATTTTTTAAAATAATTATGGCCGAACACATGAAAAAAATAATGTAATGCCCCAAAGTAATATACCAAAACATCCTCAATAATGTCATGGACAATTTGAATTTTGAAAACAAAATTCACACAATGACAAAAATTTCCACATCCGATAGAACTCAAGAGAAATTTTAAGAGGATTCATGATCTTAGTACTAGTATTAGAAGAAAGTATTATACAACTTCTACAATAATCAAAATGGTTCACAAAACATGACTAACATAGCCAGTTCAAAAGATCTTTTGCTATTATTCTATGCATGACACTCTATTTCTCCAAAGTCCTTCAAAAGTCTATCCTGTCACATGTTCCTACAGGATCATTTTGACACAGATGAGCACACCAGTACAATTCATAATCATAATGAAAACAGTACAAACTCAAATAATAGGATCATTTTCACACAGATGAGCACACCAGTACAATTCATAATCATAATGAAAACAGTACAAACTCAAATAATAAGTTAAGAACACTTCATGTATGTTGCGGGTCCACGCATGATCCTTCGAATTGTTCCTGTTTTCAACATTCCATATTCTCACATAATATACTTTCACATCAACACACGTATCAATATATTCATCGCTATAATAATAGCGGTCCAGTAATACTTGTCGCAATAATAATAGAGGTCCAATAATACTCATCGCTAGGTCCAATACTCATCGCTATAATAATAGCGACCCAATACCCATTGCTGTAATAGTAGCGGTCCAATACTCATCGCTATAATAATCGCGGTCCAATAAATATATACTCAACATTTACTCCGTAAGCAACATAATATAGCTTACACACTTAAGCATATCACAAAATTAACACATTGCTCGTACGTCACTACGGAACTCTTAGTCCAAGATTAATATCAAGATATCATCCTCTCTATCTAGAGGTCTGAGCAGGCTCTACATGAATTCAACAATACAGTAGACATTCATTAATAAAGCCTTTAAATCATTAAACTTCATTTCATTAGCATATCCTTTATGCTCAATATTAATCTCAAATCCAAACAATAGTCATTTATGGACCATAAGAAGCATCCCACAAAAAATATTGGAATTTCTTTTTTTTATTCCACCGATCAATTGGTCGGACCCAAAAAATTTTATTTTGGCTACGGCACTCGACCGATCACGGTCCCTCCAAGCGATCGATCGGTCGACCCTGAAATTCAAAAATCACCATTTTAACACTTCAAATCCTTCCCCAAACTCATACCAACAATCACTAACAACCATAATCATCAAAACTTTTATCAAAACAACAATAATATGAAGTATAACTCCAAGTAACACCAAATCTCAAAACCAAATATCAATAATCACAACCCTACAATTTCACATATTTTTCAAAAGTTGATACCCCAAAATAAGTTCACAAATCATGCCCAAACCCCATTAAAACAACTCTAAAGCATGTAAATACACTTCACCCAAATTTTCTTCAATAAAAGCATAGTTGGATGAAATTTTTTGCATCAAGAGAAAACGGGAGGCGATTTTTGGCGTGAAGAGCGGGGGGGAGAAGAGGGTGATAAATTGTGTCAAGCTCTTGTGCACCAAGCATTAAACCAAGTCAACACCTCAAAATTACACACAAGCTCTCATACAATAATTAATTGTAAAATTAACCTCAAACTAAATCACACAATGATTTTTAATCATAATTGTTTTATCCCAATTTTCAAATTACTAAAATCAAGTCACCAATAAACAAATAAGCATATACGAAGCATGCAAATCAAGCATCACAAATAAGCTCCATTTTTTGAATATGAGAGAAGTGGTATTATGCAGGTCACCTCAAAATTACACACAAGCCCTCATACAATAATTAATTTTAAAATTAACCTCAAACTAAATCACACAATGATTTTTAATCATAATTGTTTTATCCCGATTTTCAAATTACTAAAATCAAGTCACCAATAAACAAATAAGCATATACGAAGCATGCAAATCAAGCATCACAAATAAGCTCCATTTTTTGAATATGAGAGAAGTAGTATTATGCAGGTCACCTCAAAATTACACACAAGCCCTCATACAATAATTAATTTTAAAATTAACCTCAAACTAAATCACACAATGATTTTTAATCATAATTGTTTTATCCCAATTTTCAACTTACTAAAATCAAGTCACCAATAAACAAATAAGCACATACGAAGCATGCAAATCAAGCATCACAAATAAGCTCCATTTTTTTGAATATGAGAGAAGTGGTATTATGCAGGTCACCTCAAAATTACACACAAGTCCTCATACAATAATTAATTGTAAAATTAACCTCAACTAAATCACACAATGATTTTTAATCATAATTGTTTTATCCCAATTTTCAAATTACTAAAATCAAGTCACCAATAAACAAATAAGCATATACGAAGCATGCAAATCAAGCATCACAAATAAGCTCCATTTTTTGAATATGAGAGAAGTGGTATTATGCAGGTCACCTCAAAATTACACACAAGCCCTCATACAATAATTAATTGTAAAATTAACCTCAAACTAAATCACACAATGATTTTTAATCATAATTGTTTTATCCCAATTTTCAAATTACTAAAATCAAGTCACCAATAAACAAATAAGCATATACGAAGCATGCAAATCAAGCATCACAAATAAGCTCCATTTTTTGAATATGAGAGAAGTAGTATTATGCAGGTCACCTCAAAATTACACACAAGTCCTCATACAATAATTAATTGTAAAATTAACCTCAAACTAAATCACACAATGTTTTTTAATCATAATTGTTTTATCCCAATTTTCAAATTACTAAAATCAAGTCACCAATAAACAATTAAGCATATACGACCATGCAAATCAAGCATCACAAATAAGCTCCATTTTTTGAATATGAGAGAAGTGGTATTATGCAGGTCACCTCAAAATTACACACAAGCCCTCATACAATAATTAATTGTAAAATTAACCTCAAACTAAATCACACAGTGATTTTTAATCATAATTGTTTTATCCCAATTTTCAAATTACTAAAATCAAGTCACCAATAAACAAATAAGCATATACGAAGCATGCAAATCAAGCATCACAAATAAGCTCCATTTTTTGAATATGAGAGAAGTGGTATTATGCAGGTCACCTCAAAATTACACACAAGCCCTCATACAATAATTAATTTTAAAATTAACCTCAAACTAAATCACACAATGATTTTTAATCATAATTGTTTTATCCCAATTTTCAAATTACTAAAATCAAGTCACCAATAAACAAATAAGCATATACGAAGCATGCAAATCAAGCATCACAAATAAGCTCCATTTTTTGAATATGAGAGAAGTGGTATTATGCAGGTCACCTCAAAATTACACACAAGTCCTCGTACAATAATTAATTGTAAAATTAAACTCAACTAAATCACACAATGATTTTTAATCATAATTGTTTTATCCCAATTTTCAAATTACTAAAATCAAGTCACCAATAAACAAATAAGCATATATGAAGCATGCAAATCAAGCATCACAAATAAGCTCCATTTTTTGAATATGAGAGAAGTGGTATTATGCAGGTTTCGATCCTGCACCACTCACTTGACAAATAAGTATATCAACTACTACTCCACAATGGCTTTGCTGGAAGACTAACATACCATATATATTAAATAAACTTTAGCTGGGGTACGGCTACACCCTAGCTCCACCCATGGGCACATCAATATCACATCATTCATCATTCCATTATGATGATACAGTTTCTGACTACTACGTGCCACATCATGCCCACCAGGAACATCTATCACCATACAATCCGTATATATCGGATCCAACCCAAACATATGTTAGATTCTTATATATGGATCTTTTGTTTGGAGCCCATGGTTCTTCATAATCTGTACAACAACATCAACAGTTTCATGTCTCGCCTGTTATATTTACCAAAAATATATCTCAAATGTACGTTTTTGGATTGCCCAAAAATAATTTTTTAAACCAAAATATTATTTTTCTAGAAAAACGTGAATAATTGTGTTTAAGGAAAAAAGGTGAATAAATTTTTTCAAGTTTTAAGGAAGACGTTTCTTCCTTTATTATTATTATGTTGAATAAATTGAAAAACGCCATTGGAGTCCACGTTACCCGGCCCCTTTCACAATACATTGTTTAAAAAAAAATTATTTTATATTTTTTGAAATAATAATATATAATTGGGCACTAAACATGTTAATATATATATATATATATATATTTCGAATATTTTATTAAAAAACATTAATTAGTGTAACATGTCGTGGGGTATTTGATATTTGACGCAGATGGGAAAATGCCAAAATACTCTTTTGCCTCTAAAAATAAAAAAATAAGAAAATTGTAAGAATTTATACCAGTCTAATTTTGTATAAAATAATTCAGAATAAATTATTAGAGAACAACGTGGCCAGACCCCATCTACCCCCAAAAATATATGACAACGGTACTGAAGACTGCAGAGCTACCCATTTAAAATCTGACCTACCTAATTTCTTTTTCTTCTTCTGTTTTTTTTTTTTCTATCATGCTCCCTTCTCATTTATTTGATATATATATATATATATATATATATATATATATATATATTAGATTAGATTAGACAATATAATAAGTGTCCAATGACTTCAACAATGATCTGAGTCTGTTTTTCCAAAAGCTATAAACAGTAACTTCCTATTATTTTTGTCAATTCTTTATTTCTTCTGGGCTTCTTTACTCTCAGCCTCTTCTCATTTTTTAGGGTTATTTTGCTCTCCGCCTCTTCTTAGTTTGCTCTCCCTGGTTTGCGGCATGCCGCCAAAATCTCATTTCCGCCGCGCCTTGGACGAGCCTCTCAACTACGCCGGCATCTACCTCGTCGACCTCCTCCCCTCCGCCGTTACATTAATAATCTACCTCGACTCCTACCGATCAAAAGTTTGCGGGTTTTTCTTGCCATTATCAGCGCCGCGGATTGAGGCCCGGGACTCCCACTGCCGGAGATTCGCATGGGTAACGGTAAGATGACGGGTTTATTTGAGTCGAAGCCAAATACTCAGCCGATTTGGTACGGCAGACGCGGGATTATTACTTGGCTTGTTCTACTTGTGTGTGTGTCTGTGTTTCAATTTCCCATTTATATTGCTTGGATTGTTTTGTTTTGAAAACAAAAAGTTAAAGTGCAGTTACAAATGCTCTATAGCTGCGAGTTTGTGTGACTATTGTTGCTGTATATGAGTTTTTTTGCTCCGTGTTGATGCACTTATTAATTTCTGGGTAACATTGTAGTTGGTTATTGGATGCAACAAGTGATACTTTCAAATCATGGTTGGAAGAAAACCAATAATTCATTACTATTTGTGTGTTCAGACTGAATAGTTATGTTCTTGTAGTTGCTTTATCGGTTTTTATCGTTTTGGATGTAGTAGGAGATTACAATGTTTATTACAATTTGGCTTTTGGGAAAGCTATCTTTTTGTTTGTTTTGCAGCATTTTGATGTGATGTCCTGATGTTTTTGATCTCCAATAAATAAATAAATATATATATATATACCTCTTCTTAGTTTGCTCTCCCTGGTTTGCAACATGCCGCCAAAATCTCATTTCCGCCGCGCCTTGGACGAGCCTCTCAACTACGCCGGCATCTACCTCGCCGACCTCCTCCCCTCCGCCGTTACATTCATAATCTACCTCGACTCCTACCGATCAAAAGTTTGCGGGTTTTTTCTCGCCATTATCAGCGCCGCGGATTGAGGCCCGGGACTCCCACTGTCGGAGATTGGCATGGGTAACGGTAAGATGACGGGTTTATTTGAGTCGAAGCCAAATACTCAGCCGATTTGGTACGGCAGACGCGGGATTATCACTTGGCTTGTTCTACTTGTGTGTGTCTGTGTTTCAATTTCCCATTTATGTTGCTTGGATTGTTTTGTTTTGAAAATAAAAAGTTAAAGTGCGGTTACAAATGCTCTATAGCTGCGAGTTTGTGTGACTATTGTTGCTGTATATGAGTTTTTTTGCTCCGTTTTGATGCACTTATTAATTTCTGGGTAACATTGTAGATGTTGGTTATTGGATGCAACAAGTGATACTTTTTAAATCATGGTTGGAAGAAAACCAAGAATTCATTACTATTTTGTGTGTTCAGACTGAATAGTTATGTTCTTGTAGTTGCTTTATCGGTTTTTATCGTTTTGGATGTAGTAGGAGATTACAATGTTTATTACAACTTGGTTTTTGGGAAAGCTATATTTTTGTTTGTTTTGCAGCATTTTGATGTGATGTCCTGATGTTTTTGATCTCCAATATATATATATATATATATATATATATATATATATATATATATATATATATATATATATATAGATGAAATAAAATAAAACAAATGAGGAACGATCCAATGTACGGCCAAGTGGAACTTTTTTGCTATTTTTTATGCCGAGATTTTCGAATTCTTATGAGTTGTATATGGAGCTGCTACTTTAGTTTTCTGCTGTTTGGCCTTGTATTTCTTCATCCTTATCTTCATATAATCAAATCTTGATGTTTCATGTAAATATAGCAAGTATTAAGTTAACAATGACTTTTTCATAGATGGAAAGGATAATGTGCTTACTTGTTGAACTAGCAATGGTAGTCACACAACGAGAAGCTGTTGTTAGAAGAATGTTTGGAGCTTTTCACAATGATTTATGCATTAGAGGTAAGAAATATTATATACGACTATTTTATCTTTTCATGGTTATATTTTTAAAAAGGATAGATCAATGCTTCACCAAAAATAAAATTTTATTTTACAAAATTCAATGATGATGACACAATCGGGAAAGTGTAATGAAGTGGGAAACACTTTTGGTTCAATTTGAACTAATTTATTGATCTTAAATATGCATATACTGGCTTTTTTTTTTTTGTTGATCTTAAATATGAATATACTTGCTATGTTTAATAAATTAATTATTTAGTAATATTAATAAAATCAAACCATCAAATCTTGGGGCTCTCTACCATTCTCTTTCGAGACACCTTATTTAAAAGATAGATAGCTATTTGCACATCTTACTCCACAGATTCTGCAATAATCCAGAACTCAATTAAAGAGATACTTAATATATGATGATGTGAAAACGAACCTTAAATTTTTGCCTATCAAATCTTTTATTTAAGATATTGACAGCTGATCTATTGGTTCAGATGCAAGAAAGGAGTTTGAAGAGCCTTATTTACATGAATCAATGGATGATAATGATCTCCTAAGGTTTGTCTCTCCGGTTTGAAGCAGAGCCAGTGTCCGAATGGATTTGAGGGGCTAAACCAAGAATTAAAACCTTTCTGAAATATATGAAGCGAAATCACATTTTCCATATGAAAAAGGTATATGCCTTGCCATCATTCCTCTGCTTCATATATTAAAATTTGATAAAAGTTGGGACAAGAGGAGATGTTCAGCCTTTCCTAGCTATAACTAGGAAACTTCAAGCGAGCCTTCAAATTTTCGAAGTATTCTCGCTCTCTAACAGTCACAGAGGACGTTGGCTCAATTCCTTAAGCCGAGCAGCTCTAAAGATCCACGCCAAATCCATCTGCTTGCTTATCATTTCGAACAGCATAATATGTAATTTTAAGCGATTTTCTGAATAAATCTTTATGTGAAGATCTCTAACAAGCTTTCTTTGCCACTCTTTCACGTCATGGACTTGTGATCTGTACCAAACCCTAAATCCTACTCACACCTGCAATAAATGATGACAATGTTGGGCCCATGTTGTTCATCTCCTTGGATGGCCTATACAGATGTACCATCATTAATCCTTTTTTCGGTTTTTAATTTTTTAAAAAGAAATTTAAAAGAATATTATAATAATTTTACGATGATGAGATATACTTGGTTGGTGCAGGGTGTGTGGTCTTTCACGAAAGAGGCTTACAAAGTTTATTCCTAGCAGATGGTAAATGGATAGTTTATTTAGGCTATATGTGTTGTATTAGATCTCAGCATGGGATGGTGATACCTGAAACATGATTATATTTGAAAGCTCCATTCTTAACTGCTAGCGCCTGATTTCCTTGCCCAACTGATATAATGTAATACCCGAGTCTAATATTTGCATCTATGCTTAACATATGTGTTAGACTGTCATGAATACTAGTAAAACTGTATAAAACTTCGCCGAAATTCGCCGAATACGACGAGGTCAATTTTATTAAAAAGATAACTCGTAGAGTTACCACTTTCATGTTTCGAGTTTTTGCCGAAAACTGCCGGAGGAAGGGGAAAATTAATTTTGAAGTATATCATGTTTAGGTAAATGATATATAACTTTCTCGTCCGACATCAGAATCAAGTTATTCTAAAGTCAAATGAAAGATAAGATATAGATCTACAACTTTTATTCAGACGTCTTTCACAAACTCGGTTGTTATGATACCCGAATTTACATATGAAGGGAGTGCTTTAAAATATAATAATAATAATAATAATAATAATAATAATAATAATAATAATAAGGAATTGACCGACTTAAATTGATTTTAAGTTGTGCTTTACCTGATAAACTCACGCGCACACACTTTTCACACGCACACACACGCAGCCGAGATGAGAAAAGAAAGAAGAAGGGTTTCATGTTTTCTTTAATTTTTCGGACTTCGTAACACCGTCGAAACTTCAAATAAATTATATATTCGGAATCCTCGAATTATCAACTTCGCTTTGAGGTACTTTTCTCTTCCTACTTCTAGTGTTTATGAAAAGCCTAAATTTTTAGTATTGCTAGAAATTATGAAATTAATGTAGGTGATAGATTATACGATGATAAATAGTAATTGACAAGAAATTTTAGATTATGTTGTAATTTCAATTTATAGGAATTTTAATGTTAAAATTTAAGGTTATACCTTCAAATTCAATAAATTGGGGTATAAAATGAGTTACAAAAATTGTACATAAAGACTAAATAGCGATAGGATGAAATAAATTGCGTAAATGAATTAATTTTAGATAGCTGATCATAAATGAACTTTGATGAATTATTTGTTAAAATCAATATTTGAATTGTGTAGATTGATTGTCTATTACCTAGGAATTGGGCAATATCAACTGGTAAAGGTAAGTAAAAATCCATCTGCAACTACAATGCTTGAACATAGTATTATCTGTCGTATTAATTGTGATATGGTTGGTTGAATAAATGTGATATTGGAGATGTTATGCTTTATTTGAGTTGTAACTGAGTTGATTATTCATCTGCATACACACGTGCATGCATAAAACATGAGCATATTTGATGTCTGGCATGCACGACATTATTTTGAGAAAAAAGAAATATTTTTGTTGACCACTGCTATGGTACCGAGGTTTGCGAGGCAGACTTATATGATATGTTGAGTACAGCGGTGGGATACTCCTCAGAGGATTAAAAGGGTTGTTCGAGATGTGCCCTTGGTAATCATGAGGGGATGGACCACTTGCTGATATTCTTCTTTTGATTGATGATGCGGGTGGGATACTTCTCGGGTGACCGCAGAGGTTGTTCGGTGATGTGCCTCTGGGGGTCACGGGAGGATGGGCCATTCAACTGTATCAATCCATTATATTGGCTGTGTGCCTATTGATATTAGAGCTCTGTTCCGGTGCATAGTAGGTGGGTCAAGGGGCCCAGGAAAAATATGAATTTGGATAAAATGTTATATATTTTCGAGTATGCATCTTGGTATACAAGTTATTGATGTCTCATGTCATTTTCATAGCATACATGATTTTTATTTACTGGGCATTAGCTCATGTAGTTCATGCATTGTAGGTGAGCATGACGATGCTTGATATCTGGACTTACTGAGCAGGGTGATGCGCTCCTACGGGTTTCTGAGATCTGTTGTACATGGATGACGACCTGCTGGGTTATGTGATTATCTTATTTTGGTTTTTGAGTTTGCAGATTTATCTTTTGAAAAGCATGTGGGTTTCTTAGGGGTATTTTGTTACCGTTTGGCTTTTCAATCTGCGGAACTATCTTTTGAAAATCTTACTTTGAGAAAGTAAAGAATTGTATGTAAATAGTATGATGGTGTTTATGGTGATATGAATCTTATATATTGTTGTTGTTGTGTCTCCGGATGTTATACAAATAGAGGAGATGCCGCCGAAATTTTTACGTAGCTATATATAACTTATAGTATAATAGATGTGATTTGGGGGTGTGACATATACGGCCATGTGGTTCACTTTGTTCATGTGTACAATGGATACATTAATTTACTGAAATTATCATAGAATAATATGCGGGTTATGATATCGGATGTAGTTGATAGTTGATTTCAAACTGCATCTGTTTTTCGTGGCTTCCTTTGTTTCATCGTTCTGGCTCCTTTAAAGGGCGAGAGAAGTTTTCCTTCTCTCCATGTTCTTTATGAAATCCTGTGATCATCGGATTTTTTAAAAAATTAAAATTACATTTCATCAAAGGGTTATTGGTCATTACATTTTAATGTTAAAGTATTTCTTTCAAACTTCTCTCTGATTCCGTCAATCCATTTTTGTTGTTTGATACGGCCTTGTCCCTCATTGGTTATTTGGTTTTTTTCCATATAGGAAGGGAATAATATTTTAGTGCTGATTCGGTTTGATCGTCATGGAACTTTATTTCCCATGGTGTGTTTTTCCATAGTTTGGTTTATGCAAGGCGTGGTTATGAACCACATTATCTAAACCAAATATGTTATTTTTCTTGCTTGTCCTTTCCCAGGAACAACCAACTGAGGCATCTGATCTTGCAAACACAAACAGAAACTGAAGCTGAATTGAAAAAGGTTTACATTTTATTTTCTTTGTGAAAAAAACACCATGTTTTGCCAAAAAAAAATGCGTAACTTTTCATCTGTATAGCGTTGCAGTTTATTTTAAGTTTTTGGACATGCTTGTATTCACATGTGTTTGTTGGTTTGCTTTGTGAGGGTCACACACGTGTTTGTTGGTTTGCCATTGCCATGCATTTGTTGTCATCCTAAGTTTCGATATAACATTTTTTAATTGATTTCCCACCAACAACTTGCTGGGTAGCATATTTTCACATAATTCCTCCAAACATCAGTACCAAGGTCCTATTTTTCTTCTTTAGGGCCGACTGGGAAAGACGCTCCTTCGGTTTATAGGCGATGTTCGGTTACTTGGGTGTCTTTTTTATAGCTGTTCGGAGCCTTTGTTTAGTCCTTTTTGGCAAAATATTTTTTTAAAAAATACAACTTCTGCAAGCCCCTTGGTTAGGAAATGAAACACCAAAATATTAGAATCTTAATTTCATGATTGTAAAATAATAATCATTTTTTATGTGTTCTAACTTCCAACATGTAGATACTACTTGGCAAATCCCGTCAATGATGAAGTACAAAAGAGGGAGAGTTATTAGGCCCAAAAAAGTACCAACTCTCTGAATCCATGACCTATGAAAAATATAAATAATAGAAAACCAGAACAATGCAGTAAATTTTGTTTTTGTGCCCTTTTGCGCGTATGTAGCTAATGGTAAACTGCTGCCAAACATAACCTTTTGGTACAAGATGTTTTTCTTTGATGTCTATATGATTTCGTTTGTTTAATAGGACAAAAGACTATTCCATTCCCAGTTCTACTGCTTATGTCCATACTCTAAATTTGTAGGATATATTAAAACAGTCACTTATTTGTTCGACCAAGCTTCTTGTTATTGAGGGAACTGATAGAGACAAATTCATTAATTCACATTTTCATAGTTTAATTTCTTGTTGCTATCGATTCGTTCTTGTTTTTGCATTGATTACACTTACAAGTTTAACTCAGGTGCTATTGTCCTTTATTTTCTTAAAATGTTATTGCTACATGTTGGTCATCTATTTCACAGCTTTACCAGCTTTGTGTTGTTATCAAACTCTGCTACATATTTGGCTATCCAAATCCATGTTGCAATTTACCATTTTGAAAAGCGACAACCACTTGTCGTTAGCAAAACATTGTTCTACAATCCATCAGACCAAAAAAAACCAGCCACTGGTACCGCGCCTTGCGCGGTGCCAAGGAAACTAGTATATATATATATATATATATATATATATATATATATATATATATATATATATATATAGTATATATATATATATATAGTACGTGACAATTTATCGTCCAGTGGCATCAAGAACATGCATTTTACCTCATATTTTATAAATAATCATTTTATCTTGTTATGGTATAGCTATAAATATTTAACCAATGTGATTTGTAAATAAACATTTTAGCATATACATTTTATAAATATATGCAAAAAACCTCGTGCAAACCACACTGCTCATTACGGAAGGGTGTTTTTGCACATTATCACCAAAAATATGGGGTTAATTATCTACAACAAGTGACCTTATGTTGAATACTATGATTAAAAGTAGCGGGATCCGATGCTTAGCTTCTACAACGAGGGACCGCCACCCAAGGTTGAGTTGAAAAAGGTACTGCAGTTCTAAAATTTGCAGAAGATAAAAAATAGGAAATTGTGGTATATTCATATCCTACTTTTGAGACATTTGATATTGTGTGTGAAACAAATATTGACTTATTGATCCAACCCGTGCAAAATCGCTTGGGTTGTTGCTATCATTGTCCTTAGAGTATGTAAGATTCTCATCAATGTGGATGAGGATGTTCTCATATGATTGATGCATTCTCGGTACTACCCTTGAGGATAGTATGAACATAACCTGCAAAATCGCCGAAGTTGGGTCGAAGGAAGGGCTTCCATGATGCAAAAGGTTTAGACAAGGGAACTCAAGAAGCCCATCATGGTTTCACCAATTGGAGAGACAGTCCTCCTATGGCTTCCATAAACAGAAAATTTGGGGTTAATATCCAGAATCGTACTCCTTCGTGCTAAAATGAGAATAAACATGTCGAAATTGCTGCTCATTCCTGAGCTGTTCTATGTTCTCCAATTAATGGTGGAATATGGTTAACTTGTTGAAGCTTAAAATTCCTGAGTCTTTGAGCCTTGTAAGTTGTGACTGCTTCGTTTTCGTTAAGATACATTAATGAACTGAAAAACTCCATCTTAAATTATTGTGCGAAATTGTAAATTTGATTTAATTTACTCATATACGTGTTATAAAACTTTCAAATGTCAGTAAATCTTTTACCTTTCATTGTAACTGAAACTATCGGTTTAAAACCATGGTTAGGCCTAATATTAACCCCCAAATTCTAATGTTTTTTTTTCCTATGTGTAATTTACAATTCTACCACTGAAAAATATAAAAAAACTAGAATAATTTACATATACACGAGCCCCAAAAAATACATACAATCTTTTTTTTGTTTTTATAAGGATGGCTTTTTTATTTTATAAATACCTTTATTACATCAATCATCCACTGATGCTGCATCGTCACTCGAAAGGCGTGATGTGGTCAGGACGGGACCTTATCATGGGAGCCCTTTGTGGAGCAGACGATCACCATGGCAAGAAATGTGCACAAGCACCGGTATAGAATGGGAGAAAGAACAAGGTTGCACGGTCATCGAAAATAATTGGGTTCATATGGAAGAAGGGCCGGGGGAGAAGAAAATAAGAGAAAATCCGTATAGGATTGAGCTTGTTGGAGTCGTTTGCGATGCTTATTTAGCTGTTGTCAGAGGTATCAGGTACAAGATTTTTACGTGAACCTGTAATATGTTGACGAGTGATTGAAAGAAATTTGGTGTCTTTGGAATGAAAGGTCGTTTTCTTAAAATCTAAAAGGTTTAATTGTGGTGTAGGAGAGCTATACAAATAGGGATGGCAGTGCGGATGAAATCACAGTTGAAATCCCACAAGCGATTTGCATGTGCATTTCCAAGATATTGTGAGCTTGTAGATAATGCAAGATTATACTGTACAAATGCTCCTGGAGGTCCACCAAAGGTGAACTTCAATAACTTAATTTTCTTTCCTTTGTATCCAAACGTAATTAGAAAACTTACAAACTAGTGAAAAAGAGGACCATGTTTGCAGTATCGCGGAACGGCTGGAATGAATGGGAACGTTAAAGTTCTAGGCTAAAACAGACGTGTGACTGTAGCAGCGATTTCGCGGCCATCACTGCAGTCCGATTGCAAAAGCGCACACCATTACTTTGTGAGGATTAAAAAAGAAATATGCATGAAACGTTGAAATAATTGGAAAGGTTTTCCATTGTTATTTATCATTCAATTTTTTTTTATGTTGAAAAAAAAAACTTGGCATCTTTATAACATAGAACTATGTTAAGTTATTAATCTGTAAGCATGGACGAATCTACCTCTGTTTGAGGGGGGCACTAAAACAAATTTGCTATTAGTTATTCTGTTACAAAACTTCAAATCATTAAGGCTTCGTTCCAGTGGTTAGGTCATATGATTTTGAATCTTGCAACCGAGAGTTCGATTCTCTGTGGGAACAAGTAGTTTAATTTTCATTAAAAAACAAATTTTATTATATATTATGTTACTAAGGTTAGGACAAAATTAGTTTCAAAAAACAAAATTATTATATATTTTGTTATGAAATTTAAAGACGAAATCAGTTTAATATAATCCTTTCCCTTAAAAAAATGAATAAACATATGCAAAAATAATTTATTCTCGCTACATGAAACAATATAGATTTACTATTCCTTTCTTTCAAATCTGGGATAACACTTAGCAGTGTATAATTTACAATTCACCAGTGAACAAATATAAAATATCAATAAATTTTTATAAACATATCACCATAAAGTACTCACTTACCGCAGCTGCACTCTTATAACTCTATCAAAAAAAATAAAAATTGGTCTCTTAAATATGTAAAGAACATGCTCTCGTCGTTCTTGAAATTGAGCAAGTCTCTTCTTGAATATCAATGAACCAAGTATTGTAATAATTGTATTATTACAATTAGATTCGGTAAGTGTATTATCTCTTAAAATCAAGTAAGTCCATTTCTTAAAATAATCACATTGCAATTATTTACCTAATGATTTTTACTTATAATCTTTAAACTCGGATGTTTATCATGAGCATTTGGTTTAATATTTATGTAATTAACTTTTGTCCCCCCTCGGTCAAAGTCTCTATAACATATTATTGATGTGATTATCCCAGATCTGTTGATTGTTCAACTCATACACCAACATCATATAACTAATTACAAGACGATCATCCAATACCATTTACCAAACCTTAGCTAAAAGAAATAGAAACCTTAATGCTTGTTAGTTTATTTTCATGGGTTTCTTGTACTTTATTTTGCTTAATCCAAATTTCTCTATTTTTTAGGCTTTCTATTCGCAATAGTAAACAACACATGTCGATTAATAATATCAAATTTGAGAAATTGGGGCTTATTAAGGTAAATTGCATAAAATCCCATGTATTATTATAAATATCCACGAAATTCCCAAAATAGGCAAAAAAAAACTACAGTTTCTAAAATATTACACAAAACCCAATTGATTTACAAATAAAGATATTTATTTAAACTCGTTAAAACTGTATGCAAGTTTTATGAAAATAAGTTCATATATATATATATATAATTTATTTTTTGTTTATAAATATGTTTATTATTGTGAACTTTTGATTTTTTTAGAAATATGCATATTTTTTATATGTGCTATTGTTGCTTACTCAATATATCCGGAAAGAAAGAATTTGAATTGGTCAATAAACATGCATACCTTAAAAGAGAAAATTAGAATATTATTTATAATCTATTTTAAAATTACACCTTTAAAATTATAAATATTGTTCGTTTTACAACTAAAAAAAGAACTCATTACAGAAAAGAAGAAAATAATGCAGATGCAGAAAAATTGAGAGCATATTGTACAATCAATAGAGTTTTGTGCAGAATTAAGAATATAGAGGGGTTTTTTGCCTATTTTATTAAACACAGGGGTTTCATATAAGGTTTCAAAAAAGAGGTGTTTTTTACTTTTTTATAACACAGTGGAGTTAGTGGTGCTTAACGGATCGAACCGGACGGTTTCGGATCCGTTAAGCACGGAACCGATCCATTAAGAAACCGGAACGGATCCAGTATAGTTTCCAACCGGTTCTGGATCGATCCGATCCAGTTCGTTTTGTTTTCTTTTCGAACTCTTTTTTATTTTTTTGAAATTTGTTATTTTTTGATGTTGTAAATGTTTCCACAATATTCATCACAAATTCGATATATTTCTTCTTCATTTCATAATAAAAATGAATACAAATAATTGTAAAGAGATGGCAATTGAAAATCTAAATAAAAAATATTACTATTTAGCACTCTTCATAATTGATAAGTATTGTTTTGGCGTTATCTTCTTCTTGCTCGTCATAATGATTTACGAATTCGTCAACCGTATCATCTTTTATATTCTTACATTCTGCTTCAAACCAATATATAAGTAATGTGAGCATGCATAACGAATTAACAGATAGACTACTTATGTATTCTCCAATAATTCGACAACATGTTGAGAATGTCGATTCAGAAGCGACGCTTGAAGCTTGTACCACATACACGTCTCTAGCCATTTTGGCTAAGATAGGGAATTGTGCTGCATTTGTCTTCCACCATTGTAAGACATCGATCCGTTAAAAATTGATAATTCAGATAAATTTGCAACTCAGTCGCCGTGCTAGTAGAATATCATTTTTCCTTATGTTTTTTCCTGCCCAGCATCCTAAGCAAATTGATACCCCACCTCTAGATTGAGCTTGGGGTTGTTCTTCAACAGCCCTTTGTTGCGATGATTTATTTTCCTGTTGCTTATAATACAATTGAAACATATTTGGAGAGATTGCATTGTCGACGTCTTTTGATCGTCAACAACCTTCCCCAAAAATTTAGCATAATATTCAAAAAATATATCAAATGGAGATAAACATTGACCAGGATCTAGCAATGTTGCGATGCAGTGCACGTGTATGATTTGTTCCCAATACTTTATAAATTTAGTTTCCATTGCATTAACAAAAGCATGCAAGTCATAGTCATCTCTAAATTCTATAAACTTATCAAAACATGCTAAATACTAAAGGAAGAAAATAAACGGAAGTTGGATAAGTAACACTGGAGAAGCGTTTCGACTCTTCTTTGAAAGTACCTAACAATGATACACAATTTTCAACAAATTCCCAATCCTCATCAGTCAAATAAATATTTTCATCGCTATCAGGCATTTGATATGAATTATAAAATGGAGTTAAAATATCTTTGTAACGTAACATAGCATTCAACATATTGTACAACGAATTCCACCTAGTTTCTATTGGTGACGGAAAAAGAAGATGCTTTAAACTATTAGATAAACATAATTGTTTCCAATCACGCATAACTCGGCGTGCGTAACCATTTTGCGCAATATTTCATTTTCTCAATACATGCTGAGTGATTGTCCTCATAACCAATTTTAACAATCAAATTAATAACATGACATGCACATCTAACATGAAAAAACAACATCAAGTATTGGTTTCAGATAGGTCTTTATATCACGCATCGCAACATTGTTATTCGCAGCGTTGTCTAATGTGATTGAAAATACCTTATCCTGAATTTCATAATGTCTACAAGTGTTGAATATATATTTAGCAATTACATAACCAGTACACAATCTAACTCATCTAAAGACAAAATTCATTTTTGCATACACCAATTATTATCAATCCAATGACAAGTGACAACAAGATATGAAGCCGAATTTACATTTGTCAAAATATCAGTTGTTAAGCTAACCTACAAGGAAAACTAGAAAAGATGTTCAAACAATGTATTTCTATATTCAACAAATACGTCCAAACAATTTCTTTTTAGTGTGTGCCTAGAAATGTGTTTAAACATGGGTTGTATAGACGAAACAAATTCAATAAAACCAACATGTTCAGCTTTTATAAAAGGTAGTTCACATCTAATCACATATCTAACAAGTGACCTACGGTTAATTTCAGCAGTTAAAATAAAATTCGTGCCAGTGAGAACATTAATTTGTGCTTGTGTTGCTTCTCTACCTAATGATTGTAATGTTGTCTCATCAAAATTATGTTTTTTACTAAGTGTTTTTTAAATGTTCTGGTGTATCCACTGGAACCACCAGCTTTTATATGAATAGTGTATCTTATATAATTTACATATTGCAACATATTCATTAGTACATTCTTTTTGAGCGAGTTCAAAGTGATCACATATCTTACTTCATTTGGCACGAGTCGGTTGTCTACTCGCTGCTGTAGTGGCTCAGGATGACGCCACTTGTTGTCTCTCTTGGGCTTGGGCAGCAGGAGGTTCGGCAGGTTGTTCGGGTTGTTGCGTTTCGACGTTCATAGATGAACCACCAACATTGAGGTCAGCAAAAAAATCATAACTTTCATTTAACTCAGGAATTGGCACAAACAAATTCATTGCTAAGATGAACCAAGTGATAGACGACCCGGGACGAGACCCCTGACTGCGACCCCAGCTATGAACAGCGCTGCTAGATGAAGATGCCATTAATATATAAGTAAAATGCAGATAGCACAATGTGGAGAAAAATATGAGATTGAAGTATACAACTTTGAAAGAATGAATTGAGAGGATTTACAAATCACAACAAATCTATTTATAGTTTTTAAAAAGAAAAATTTTAAAAATAAATAAAATCTGAACATTTGGCAACGACTTTAGAGTCGTTGCCAAACGTTCAGCAAGACAACGATTATAAAGTCATTGCCCTAAAGTCGTTGCCAAACGTTCAGCAAGACAACGATATAAAGTCATTGCCTTGTTGAAATGCTTTTATTTTATTTTATTTATTTTATTTTCGATTTACTGACCGGTTTCGGAACTGGTCCGATAGCACCGAAACTGATCCGGTAGCACCGAAACTGGTGGTGCTACCGGTTTGAAGGCATGAACCACACCGGATCGGTTTTTAACCGATTTCGGAGCGGTCCGGAACCGGTAAAAAATCGATCCGGGGCTGTTCCGTGCCCGATTTCGATCTTGAATCGGGCTAACTGGTTCGATGTCGGCCTGATAAGCACCCTTAATTGGAGTTTTATGTCGAGTTTAAGACATGAGAAAAGTTTTCTTTTGCTTATTTTGTTAATGGATAGGGTTTCATGATTACTTAATATAAAACAGTGGGTTTTAGGGGCAGACAAAAAAGATAAAAAAAAAAAAAACAATTGGCAAATCTAAGTACTTTTGTTTTGAGAGAGAACAACGCTGAAATCGCCGTTCCACTCTCCGGGCCTGGACTGTCCTCGAGCAGGTTTCCCATTTCTCGCTTCTTTGGACCAGGTTTTAAATCTCCTCTCTGGTACGGTTCTTTTTACCTCAAGATTGTATCTTATCTGTATGCGTTGGTAATTTCCTGGGTGGGTCTTTTATGGATGCCCGTGCATCTTTTGCTCTCCGTTTTTGAGTGTTTGTAGCAGCAAATGCTGAAGAATTTACATTTGTTATCTGTCGTTTGTTTTGTGTTTCCCCACCAAGAAAAGAAAAAAAAGCCAGATTTTATTAGTCACCGCAAAATCAGTTTAATTTCTCAGTCCTTTGTTCTGGTTTTGAAATGGAGTGTTTCATGTCACTGGCGGTGCCGTCAACTCCCTTGAGTGATGGATCTGTAAGCAATGAAGTTTGCGGAGTTTGTTTGGAAAAATAAAAGGGTGGATAAATGTCATTTGAAAAGAAGGTGCTGACTAATATTGTTTTGGGCTGTGACTTTTGGACTTCTTCGATTACTTCATTTTCCTGTTGTATTTGTTCTCTTTTCTCATATATGTTGCAAAAGGTTTGAATTTTGAATTGTCCTGATAATCTTAAAACTGCTAGTGCTCTGATATTAAAAAAAGAAAAAAGAAAAATTGAAAAATGCTAGTGTTATTTGCAATCTATGTTCTATTATTTACAGTTTACACTGCATATTAGTTCTCAATTCATTGTTTGGAGCAAGATTAGCATACCATAGAGTGCGAAGTGAATAACAATAGGCCAAAAACTCAATCCAACTTCAGTCATTTTCTTTTGGCATGTTGTCAGAAACTTGATCAAATTGCTTTTCTAGTTGAAGGAAAAATAAACATCAGAAAGTTTACTTGTTTAGAATTTATGGTTAGACATCTGGTGTAATTGCCTGCTTGGAGTAGCACGAGTTGATAGTCTAGTACCTTTAGTTTTATTTCCCCTGACTCTTTGTTTACCATATGTTAAAGGAATGGTATTCTTTATTTAAAGATTCAGTCGCTGGCTCACTGCCTTTGAGCACTCCTTGAGGCTGTAACAATCTTCTCTTTCATGGAAAGTTTGAAAGTATCTAACAAATTCGACTCATCCAGTGTATTTTTACTTCATTTTGTTGTTATTGAAAATGAGGGGCAGTGAATAATTGGTGGGATCTTAATGCAAGTACCTTTACTCTAAAGGTTGAAAGTCTGCCATTTTGTAATCTGTGCCGGGTATTGAGGAGGGAGATATCTTAAAATTTTCGAAATATGCTCCTAAGTTCTAATTTTTTGTAAAAAAATTTCATTCGAGGTGCTGATATATCGCGCTTCATTGGTTAAACTGATATTTGTCAGCTTATGCCATATTCCATGGTGCCCGAAGAAAAGAGAACAACGTAGTTCTCTAAAAGTCATTTTACGAACAGTAATAGCATTGTCTTGTAATTTTTTAATGCACCTGTATTTTAATTACACAATAGTTCTAAGACTCATGAGTAATTCCGCAGCACATACATATGTTACTAATGTAATTACAGGTAGTATCAACAAAAATGTATCTAAAATCAACATTATCATGGAATGTGGTGATACCTGCCGCGAACCTGGATGCAAAAGGATTGATGCTTCAGAAGGCTATAATCACTCGGCTCATGGACGACTTTGCAGCCAAGAAGGCCTCAAAAGATCTGGGTTACTTCCTTGCTGTAACTACGGTGGCAAGCATCGGGGAGGGAAAGGTTAGGCAGCACTCGGGTGATGTCCTCTTTCCCGTAGATTTTTGCTGTATCACCTTCAAAATGCTCGCGGGTGAGATTTTGGAAGGCACCGTCCACAAAATTTTAAAGCATGGCGTTTTCTTGAAAAGTGGACCTGTGGATAAAATATATCTCTCGCATCAAAAAATGGCCGACTACCAATATGTTGCCGGAGAAAATCCCTACTTCATGAATGAGAAGTCATCTAAAATCGAAAAGGGAGTGGTGGTGCGTTATGTGGTGATCGGGCAGAAGTATATGGAGGCCGAGAAAGATTTCCAGGCGGTTGTTAGTCTGGAGGACGACTACCTAGGACCCATTTCTTAGAAAAATGTCCAAACCAGTTGAAACACCTAGGAATTCTCTATTTGATCGTGGGTTCTTTTAGTATCTTCTCTGAACCACTGAAATCATGCTTGAAACGATTATAACTATGAACCGGTGTTGGTTTTGAACTTTGGGTTCTCTTTGTTTGATTTAAGGTGTAGACAGCTTTAAACTTGCATTGTGTCATATCTCTGAAATACATCCATTATGAAATCGATGAAAATCCGATGCGACACACGTGAGTTTCGGCTTTCATGTTATTGTGCCTATTATCCTGCTAATGGGAACTGCTTTCTCCAATTATCATACAACAAGTGAGGAATTTATTTCATTTTCAGAAAGATCCTTGTGGTTTTTCAAATTCCGCTTTGCACTCGAACACAATTCTACTACTGCATATGAATCGAAATGTTTGTCAAAATTCACGTACGGTGGTTGCAAAACATCCTTCACTTTGTGTCAAAACCAACTTTGATATTTTTGTTAATTTATAAATATTCAAATCATTATTTTAATTAAATGATTTTTAGATAACGATTTCATATGTTTTTTTACAATAAATACTTATAAAGTTAAATATTTTCTATTTAATATATTAATAAATTGTAAATAAATTTTAGTGGTATGAAATAATTATATGGTAAATGAAATCGTACGGAATATTTTGAGAATGTTTTTTTAGAGTAGAATTTGAAGTGAATAAGTTGGAGATTATGTGAATGACTCTTTTTAACAGAATATATTATTTCTTGCTATGGAGCTTGTAAATGGGTATTTCGATTGTTCAATACGATATATAAGGACCGATGTTGGTGTACAATAGCTGTGTGATTGGTCGGAACGTGGTGCTTGTGCTGCAGTACAGTTTAAAAGATTTGAGTTGCATTGTTACCTTCAGCTATAATTTTTGGTAAATCGGCAAACACTTGATCCTACAATTGGAATCAGAGCCAATGTCACGTTTTCGATTCCCAAGAGTTGTAAGGAGTGCAATTATTGGGAGAGAGATTGTTGGGGGTACAACAATTATAATTTTTGGTAAAGTGGCAAGCGCTTGATCCTACAAACGTTAATGCTTGTTGGGTATTTTGGTTCAACACTGATTCACCCCAAAAAGAAAAGAACTGAAATTGAGCTATTTTAGTTCAAAAACTACACTAAAACAGTGTAATAGTTTTGATGGAGTCTTGGAGATGGCCTTAAGCTTTTTTAAATCGAAGGCATTATTGAAGTGAAAACCGAAAGTCAATTAATTACAAACAATTAAACTAACACAAAGAAAAATACAAAGAGGAGCAAGTGCCTGAGTTTTGTACAGCATTATGTATTTGAAAATAGTCTTCTGCTTCTAAGGCCATCTCCAACGGGGACGTCAAATGCCATTTTGGCGTCCCCAAACAACTCCAACGCTGCACCATTTTCAGCATGAAAATGGTGCAGCGCTACAGTGCCGCACCAAATTTGGTGCGGCACTGTAGCAACGCCAAATTATTTTTAGTTTTTTTTTTAAATGATTGTTTATTATTTTATGGTATGAGATAATTAAAATTGATGTATTGGTTGTAATTTGTAAACTAACGTGAGTTTCTTACTTGAATTAACAATTAAACAAATTTGCTAAACGTAAATGTAATATATAAATATATTAATAAAATTATAATAGATAATTAATTGAATAAAATAATTATTATAAATGAAATTAAAAGGAATATTATAAGGAATATTCTTTTTGGAGTAAAGTTTGGAGTAGATGGGTTGGAGATGTGTTTTGTATTTGGTGCAGAAATTACACTATTTTGATGCAAAAGTTGCGCTAAAATGAAGTTTATGGTTGGAGATGGCCTAAGAACGATCCTGAAATTTCCTCTCCAATCGAAATAAACTTCTTCGCACTTCCCTTTCAACTCGTATAATAATTATTATCATATAAGGGCTTTTGACTTGAACATAAAATTTGAAGTGTGTGTTGGAAAAATAACGTCATATTTTCTCTTGTCATATGTGAGAGCAAAAAATAAATACGAAATAAAAACACACAAGGTTTACGTGGTTCGGCAAAAATAAACATATGTCCACGGGGCTGCTGCAAATCTTTTATTGAAGAAAAATATACAAGTGTTTACAAACACTGACAACACTCAATCTGAAAAACACTCAGAAAATTATACATCAATTTTCTCTCACTAGTAGTTTTATTCTGATTCCATTGTGTTGTATTTTTCTCTCTACAATATTTTGGGTGTATTTTCTGAATGAAATTACAACTCTATTTATAGAATTCATTCACGCGTAATTGGCCAATTTTTTCTTCATGCGTCATTGATTGATTTGGCAAACTTTCTTCAATCACGCTGAAATCAATTTTTGGCCAAAATTTCTTTGTTTGCTTTTTCAAAGTTGTGACTTTAGCAAAAGTTGTCGGGTGATTTTCTTTGTGTGGGCCTTGCCTTTTGACTAACAATCTCCCACTTGAAGACTGATCTCAATCTGTCTTCACACCTTAATCAATACAGCAGCCTTTTCTGGTCTGTTAATCCAACAAGCCAACTAAAGTTGAGCACAACTTCGGTTTATTATTGGTCACCACATTTAATAACATATCTGCTGGATTCTTACTTCCTTGGATCTTCTCTAATGTTAGCACATCATCCTCAAGCAGAGACCTAATGAAGTGATAATGGAGACCAATATGTTTTGTTCTATAGTGGAATGCTGAATTCTTTGTTAGATGTATTACACTCTGATTATCACTATACAAAACATTATTCTCTTGGTTAAAATCCCAGCTCTGTTAACAAACCTTGAAGCCCTATCAACTCTTTACTTGCTTCTGTAACTACAACATACTCAGCCTCTGTAGCGGATAAAGCTACAATATTTTGTATCTGCGACATCCAACTAACAGCTGTAGTTCCAACAATGAATACATAACATGTGGTGCTTCCAGTGATCGACATCACCTCCATAGTCAGCATCTATGTAACTTGTACTTTTAGTTCTCCTTGCTACAATCTTTTGTATCTTTGCAGTGCCTCGTAGATACCTCAAAATCCACTTGTATGCTTCCCAATGAGCCTTTTCTGGATTTGACAGAAACATGATGACAACTCCCACTGCATGGCCAATGTCTGGCATTGTACAGACCATCGCATACATCAAACTCCCAATGGCTGAAGTGTAAGGAACTTTAGCCATTGATTCTTTTTCTTCCTCTGTCTAAGGACACTGGTACTTGGATATGCGAAAATGACTAGCCAAAGGCGTGCTAACTGTCTTAGCGTCGTCCATGTTGAATCTCTGCAAAACACGATTATTGTACTCTGCCTGAGATAACTGCAAAATTCCCTTTTGCTTATGTCTTGTGATTTGCATTCCAAGTATCTTTCTTGCTAGACCCAAGTCCTTCATGTCAAATTCTTTTGACAACTGCTGTTTCAAGTTTATGATCTCGTTCATATCAGAACCAGCTACTAACTTATCATCGACATAAAGTAGCAAAATGATATAAATGGACTTATATTTCTTGAAATAACAACAATGGTAGGCGTTGCACCTATGGAAACCTTCCTTGTGCATAAAGCCGAACTTTAAGTATCACTGCCTTGGAGCTTGTTTCATGCCGTACAATATATTTTTCAATTTGCACACCTTATTATCCATCCCATTTTATGCAAAACCTTCTGGTTGAAACATATAGATTTCCTTATCAATGTATCCGTGAAGAAACGCAGTCTTCACGTCCAATTGCTCAAGATGGAGTTTTCACTAGCAATAATACTCAATATAGTCCTAATATTAATGAGCTTCACAACTGAAGCAAAAATTTCTGAGTAGTCAACTCCTTCTTTTTGCTGGAACCCTTTGACGACCAATCGGACTTTGTATCTCTTGGAACCATCGTGCTCCTCCTTCACCCGATATACCCATTTGTTGTGAAATACCTTTTTGTCCATAGGCAACTCAACAAGTTCGCATGTCTGCTTGGACATCAAAGACTTCATCTCGTCTTTCATGGCAAGCTCTCACTTACCGGCATCTTCGTTTGACATACTTCCTCGTAGCATTCAGGCTCGCCTGCATCAGTTAGTAACAGATAGTTCATATACCTTCTGTTAGGTACATGTAGCCGAGAACTCCTTTTGACTTGAACATAAAATTTGAAGTGTGTATTGGGAAAATAACGTCATATTTTCTCTTCTCACATATGTGGGAGCAAAAAATAAATGCGGAATAAAAATACACAAGGTTTATGTGGTTCGGCAAAAATAAGCCTACGTCCACGGGGCTGCTGGAGATCATTTATTGAAGAAAAATATACAAGTGTTTACAAACACTGACAACACTCAATATGAAAAACACTCAGAAAATTATACAGTAATTTTCTCTCACTAGTATTTTATTCTGATTGCACTGTGTTGTATTTTTCTCTCTACAATATTTTGGGTGTATTTTCTAAATGAAATTACAAATCTATTTACAGAATTCATTCGCGCGTAAGTGGCCAATTTTTTCTTCACGCGTCACTGATTGATTTGGCCAACTTTCTTCAATCATGCTGAAATCAATTTTTGGCCAAAATTTCTTTGTTTGCTTTTTCAAAGTTGTGACTTTAGCACCTTTGTTTATGCAGTTCCAAAATCATTTAAATTATATATTTAATAAAAATAAAATAAATGATATGAGCTAACACACATTTGTTTCAACCTCCAGCTTTGCAGAAAATTGATGGTCGGAAAAATTAGAGTATATGGCTGTTGCTGTAGAATTAGTATATTTCAAAGCTTTAAGAACTTCCAACATGGAATCAATCCCAGAAGCTGGATTCCCAACTTTTATCTCTATAGCAACCAAAATGTTAACAGCAATTATAATCCCAAACAAACTACCGGTTTACGAAACCAATCTATAGCCGAATAATGATGAATATCTCCATTGTTTGCTGAAAATCAATGCCAAGACCTGAATTTAATCAATTCAACTATCGCCTCAGTTGTGGTTTACACATTGTTAAAGACTTTCTTGTTCCTTGTTTGCCAAATACTCCAAACAACACATTCCCAAATGGCAAGCTATTCTGTTTTGCCTTTTGTGCCACCCAAACACCCCAAATGTTGCCAAAAATGCTTAATAAGATCCGCGGGCAATACACTTTGGAGATTGAACCACTTATAACATTCATTCCAACCACAATAAGCGAAAGAACATGAGAAGAAGAGATGTTTGACATCATCTTCAACAACACCACAAAAGAACACAAAGAGTAGAGTTTTGGTCTAAAACAATACATCTTCTCAAAAGATTAACTCTTGTAGGAATTCTATTTTGAAGCATTTTCCACACAAATCCAGCATCTTTCTTAGGGACCAAAGAAGACCACACTACTTCAACTCAATCTGCGCAGGTACTAGGACCCTGATGTTACTATTTACCATTGCAATGTATGTTGATTTCGTCGAGTAAAACCCATCTTTGCCATGTTTCCAAAGCCAAGCATCTTCAACTCCAGGTTGTATAGAGTACCTATCAATAAAATTAACAAGATCACAAAGCAAACTCTCTTCCCAAGTGAATAGAACTCGCCTCCATCTCCAATTCCACACCCACGACCCCTCAACCCAGTTACCTCTATCCGAAATAAGACAATCACCCTCCCTATTCAAATTGAACAATCTACTAAACTTTATAGCTAGTCTTTCCCCGCCAGCCCACTTATCAACCCAAAATCTAGTCTCATTACCGCTACCCACCTTCCTAATCAACCCATCACAGAACAAATTAATATAGTCTCTCCCAATGATCTTATTTAAGTCTCTCCACCACAAAGAACCCTGACTCCCCCTCCCTGTTCCCAAACCCTCAGACCATCCCCTACCCCCTGCCCCAATCCTAGCTAACAAAGTTCTTGCCCAAAGCCTATCAGGTTCATGTAATAATCTCCAAGCCCATTTTCCTAATAAAGCCACATTAAAGGAATTAACGTCTCTCACGGCCAGCCCCCATCTTCTTTTAATTTACAAATATTCGACCATTTAACCCAATCAATTTTCTTTCCCCTTCCACACCACCCCAAAGAAATATTTCTTAATTTTGATTAAGGTTTTGGATATTGCTTTAGGAGCTCGATAAAAGGAAAGATAGTAGCTAGGCAAGGAAGCAAGCACCGAATTAAGCAAGGTGATTCGACCCCCAAATGACAAATATTTGTTGCCCCACCGACACAATTTACGATTAACTGATTCAATAAGAGGTCTCCACATAGACAATCTTCTTGGATTATCCCCAACCGGTAGGCCCAAATAAGTAAATGGTATTGAACCTTGTTTGCAATTGAGAAACTCACTCATCTCTAATAAAACTTTATCATCCAAACAGATCCCTATGAGAGTGCTTTTATGGAAGTTAATCTTTAAACCCGAAGCCAATTCATAATTGCGTAAAATGCATTTAATTGCCAAACATTGTCCCAAGTTGCTTCACCAACAAATATCACATCGTTTGGGAATTGGAGATGAGAAATTGAAAGACTACAATTTCCCAAAGTCATACCACTGAATAAGATCAACGCACATGCTCTTTTCATCAACACACTAAGACCTTCAGCAGCTAACATGAATAGGGCCTCACTACCTCACACCTCTTTCCAATTTAAACTCTTCTGTTGGGCTCCCATCAACCAACACGGACGCTGATGCAGTGGATATACATTCCATCATCCCACTTCTTCACTTTACACTAAAATTCATGGCTTCCATCACCTGATTTAAGAAATCCCAAGCTACTGTATCATAGGTTTTTTCAAAATCAACTTTAAACATGAGACCCATCTTCTTATTACTCTTCATTTCATCAACCAACTCATTAGCAACCAGAATACCATCTAAGATATGTCTCCCCCCGACGAACGCCGATTGTTCATCCGAAATCACTTCTAATACATTGCTTAATCTCTTGGATAATATTTTGGCCAGAATTTTATTAATGCAACCAATGAGCGAAATGGGCCGGAAGTCATTTATACCAGATGGGTTATCCAATCTTGGAATCAAGCAAATAAAAGATGAATTACACCCCTTTGTGATTCTATAAAACCGATGAAAGTCAGCCAAAATTTTAGAGAAATCATCCTCGAACAAATTCCAAAAAAGTTTCAAGAAACGAAAGCTATACCCATCCGGGCCCAGACTTTTGGAGCTGTCACAATCCCACACATCCATTTTAATCTCTTCCTCTGAAAAATCTGATGTCAAGAATTCATTGTCCACCTCACCACGTTTTTGAAAGCCATCATGCTGAATTTTAGGTCGTATATCAATTTGCTGAGTAAACCTCTGTTTGAAGTAGTTTTTGATGCCTAATTTTAATCCCTGAACAGAATCCATCCATATCCCATTGATATTCATACCCAGAATTTCATTCCTCTTCATGTTCTTGTTTATGCATTGATGAAAAAATCTGGAGTTTAAGTCCCCTTCCTGCAACCATTTAATTCTAGCTTTCTGATAAAGAAAGTTATCCTTCATTTTCAAATTCCGCATTAGATATAACCAAGCCAATCTACGCAAACTAGCCTCAGCTTCCGTAATCCCAAAATCATCCTCTTTCATGTCCAAGAAATGAATTTCTGCTTTGGAAGATTCAATTCTACTGTCCAAATTGCCAAAAACATTAAAATTCCAATCTTTAATTTTAAACTTCAAAGCTTTAAGTTTCTCCTTCAAGGAGAACATGGCCCAGCCCGGAGCCTGTAGATTATTCCATTCTTCTTCGACAAAAGAAGCGAAATTTGGGTGTTTCATCCAACAGTCCAAGATTTTAAAAGGTTTAGGCCCCCAATTCTTAAAGATGGATTTTAGCATAATTGGGCTGTGATCCGAAACTGTTCTTTCTAGTCCCCATTGGGAGATGTTTTCCTATTCCGCCAGCCAGCCTTCGGACATCAAAAACCTGTCAATTCGACTTGCACCTTTACCATTCAGTCTATACAATGTAAACTTACTACGATTCAAAGGTAGCTCGATTAACTCAGCATCCGAAATAATGAATTCTCTGATTTCTCTAAGATCCGAATGACCAATACCCCTTCTTTCTGAAACATTTCGAACCAAAGTTGAAATCTCCTGCTAAGCACCACATTGGAATAGTAGTACGACTAAAAATAGAATTTATTGCATTCCATAAGGATCTTTTACCAGCCAACTCACACGGAGAGTAAACATTAGCAATTGCACATTCAATCTTATTATCCCCCAATATCCAAAGACAACTAGAATGCCATTGTCTTCCCATTTGTTTACAACCTATGATGCACAGACACTCCTAAAAATCACTCGGTGCAGTGTCAGATACTTCTCGGACACTCATCAGACACGTCACGTGGCGTGTTCTTTATTTTATTAATAAATTAAAATCAGATACAAGTATCGGACACTCCCCAGACACCCGTGTCGTACATGGCTGATGGGCGTGTCCGAGCCGTGTCCGACACAAAAAGGACACTTTTGGGTGATAATTGTGCAATTTAAAATGCAATTTAAAAAGTTTTTGCCTAAAATGAAATTTAGACGTATTACTTAAACTCTATTTAATTGAAGTAATATACATTTGTTATTAGTATGAATGATATTATGAGGATTTCAGTGACATACATTTATATATTAGTTTTGAATTTGGTAAGAATACTTTTGATACTATATTTTATTTGGACGTACTTGTTAAACTTTATATTAATTAAAGTAATATGTATTCGTTGTTAGTATGAGTGATAGTATGATGATTCCAGTTATGTACATTTATTATATACTTCTTGAATTTGGTAAGAATATTTTGTTAATTATACATTGGTTTTAGAATTAAAAAAAATGTCAATTTCTAGTATTTGTAATATAGTATGTGTAGTATATATATAAATATAAAAATATACAGGCGTGTCCCAACCGTGTCATATCCTGAAAATTCGTGTCGTCGTGTCAGTGTCGTGTCGTGTCCGTGTCCGTGCATCGAAGTTTACAACTCATATATCTTACAATTAAGCTAGCATAGTTTGTAAATTCTCAATGTAGGACAACTCTCAACACGCCTAATCACGTATGACATTATATAGATCAAACACGTGGATTAATAACGCGAGTGACAGTGAGCACGCGGGTGAAATATCCAATCACATGAAAAGTCTGCTCTGATACCATATTAAGAATACACGTGGTTCCAACTCAAAACAAATTGGTGATGAGTGGAGTAACACATGCATCTTATAAAGAGCTAATATAGATTGTAAATTCTCATTGTTGGACAACTCTGAACATGGGATATCAGTCTCCCTCCTTATAACGTCTGTTTGCCCATGGGACTAGGATGTTTGTGAATAAACCAAACATGGATTGTACACCCAACCATACCTTAATGTATAAAATTTTATTGATAAAATGGAGTTTAAATAACAAAAATAGAGCGTAAATAATATTAGCCAATGTAGACTATACATGGCCTTTAAGTTTGTATTGGTTACCTAAACTAAGTAAATCGACCAAAAAAAAGTTAACTTGATTGTTGGCCAAGTCTCGATTAGAATGTAATTAGTTCCATTCATTTGAAACCCATAGGAATGAAGACCTAACTCAATTAGTCTGGTTTAGTATTTTTTGTTTTTTCCAAATATACAAAATAAAAAAATGTGCCTAAAAAAATTAGAAATTTGTTTAAAAAATATAACTCGATAAATATTTTTTAATTTTATACAAAAGCTGCCAAATAAATATACAAACTACATTGGCGAGTAAGAACGATGTCACACGTCCACTAATGATGTTGAATTGATTACACGTCACGTTTATTAACAATGTTTTTTTTTCGTGAGCAAATTTTATTAAAGGAATACTAGTGGTGTCCAAACCCGATATTAAAGTATAAAGTACGGTAAAAAAGTTGTTCCCACCACTAACCGAACCAAAAAAAAATGCAACACTAAAACAAAGACTTTCTTAAGCTAACTACAGTCTCTCTATACATTCGAGCGGCGAGGGATGATGCATCCATTCTCTTTGCCATCCAATGCCATGATCTGTTGATCATATCAACTGTCATTACTTTTGAGACTTCAGAATCTCTAAACACTTGTTGTTTCTCGATTACCAAATACTCCAAAGAATATATTCCCATAAGACTAACCATTCGTCTTTGTATTTCGAACCAGGCAATAAGCCCATATGCAAGTGAAAGTTTATAACTTAATACATTTTGTAATTCGAATCAGTTGTAACAATCCATCCAAACACCATAAGCAAAAGAACATCTAAAAACAGATGTTTGACATTCCATTTCTTCGCCACACATAGCACACATAACCGAGTTTTGATCAAAGTTTATACCTCGTCTCAGTAGAATACTTCTGGTTGGAATTCTGTTTTGGATAAGTTTCCAAACGAAACCGAAAATTTTCTTTGGAATCATCGACGACCAGATTAGTTTGAGAATACCTGCTGCAATTGGCTCCCAACCCCCACTTTTGTAGCCGATAAATATGCTGATTTTGTTGAATACTTTCCATCTTCTTCATGCTTCTAGCTCCAAGTATCTTCTGCTCCTGGATATCTTGTGTGTATGTCAATATCAATGATAAGATTACATAATAAATCTCTCTCCCACGTAATAAAGGTCTCCTCCAATTCCATTACATACCCAAGATCCCTCCACCCACAGCCCCATCTCAGAGATAAAACAGTTTCCCCGCCCTATCTAGCTTGTATAGCCTATTATAGGACACTGATAATAGGTTATTCGTTTATTACTAATGTAAATGATTTTAATCTAAATTTTTTTAAAAAAATTACAAAGAACAATAAATTTTAAAAATATCAAAAACAACAATAACTAAATAGTTAGTTTAATTATTTATCTAAAGGAACGTGCACCAACATCAACATACATGCATATACATACACATATATGTATGTTGGTGTTGGTATACACCACTTGCATAGAAGGAAAACTTGTTTCATAGTAGCTCAACTAAAATAATATGGCAAAATTCCAACTTCCGAAAAAATGGAAAAAAATGAATATAGATACTAACTCCTCAATACTCAATACCCAATAATACAAATTTTTTTTAGGGATGATATTTGCCTTCATGTTCGTCCGCCCCTGGTTTCTGGACTTCTTTTTTGTTTAGATTTTGTCTTCTTGCTTAACTTTTTAGAGGTGGGCATTCGGGTCGGGTATTCGGGTACCCGACCCGATCGGGTATTCCCGAACGAGAATGAAAAAGCGGTAATTTTTCGGGTTCGGGACAATACCCGATTCCCTACCCGAATATTTCGGGTCGGAAATCGGGTACCTTCTTGGAACCCGATCGGGTTCCAAGAAATTAAAAAAAAAAAATTTTGTTTGTAATGTATTGTAGAAGCAAAAAAAAATTAAAAAAAAAAAAAAACAAAAATAGGGTACCCGAACCCGAATTGTTCGGGTACCCGAAATATCGGGTCGGGAATCGGTAAGGTATATGGGGTACCCGAAATTTCGGGTACCCGACCCGAATTTCCCGATTCCCGAGATACCCGACCCGATCCCACCCCTAGATTGTATATTCTGAACCTTAACATTTCACCAAAAAACCGTGTTATCTAATATTTTTCTTGATTGACCTCTCAATATCAACCAAGAGTCTCTTCCCCGGAGCAGCAGTTGCATGTATACTCTAGTTTACTTTTATAAACAGGCTTAAGTATATACTTTTAACTCATCTGATGTTATCTTCTTCTAAAACTTGTAAACTGGTGCAGGAACGTTTTCAAGTTCTGTACGATAATGACCGAACTGCATTTGCAACTCGAATCAAGAATGTGAACGAGATGGAAATCAAGAAAACGATGACCAAAGTTGTGACGTGAGCATCGCCATAAAGCACATCTCTGACTAATGAAATAGCGCTGCTACTTGTAGAGGATTTCATGAAATATTAAGAAAAACTAATCTTGAAGTTTTGTTTACTTAGTATCAGTATCCCAAAATGGTATAAAAACTTGTGTACAAGTTGTTCAAATATTGATAAAATTAATATCGCTGTAGCATCCTCGAATCAAGATCAGACAAGTCCTCTGGCGCGAACATAATATTTTATTCCGGCGTAGATTGCTGCACCAACAGCCCCTGGGACTATAGCAACCTGAAAGAATCGTTAAAGCGTCCAATAATAAATACCAAAAATGATGGTTATTCATACACAATGTAAAGTTCACGTACCCATTTGAACATAAAACCGTGATTCTCCTTCCATTTATACGGTATGTTCATACCAAATATTGAGGTCACCATTGAGTTAAGATCGAACTCCAACTGCAGCCACAAGAATAAATTTAAATTGGCAAGCACAAGATAATTACTTGATTTAAAGTTGCACGACACTGACCAGGATGAGCCGATTCCGTTCGTTGTCAAGCTGAAATGAGAAGGTGTAGATTTGGATTTAGATCGTCTGAAAACAAAATACTTATGAAATACCAAGTTCCGATTCATATGTTACCTGAATGTTGATGTAAGCTTCTGTGTTATCGATATATTCGCGCAGCTGCAAATATTAACTTCCATTCAAGACCAACAGAAAATTATATATATTCAAACTAAACACAAATATATTTTTCACACAAATTGATCCAATGCAATTCTCGATGCATGCATCTAAACAAGATCGAATTCAGGACTTTGAAATTATATATCTTGGTTTAAAACTTATTGTGAACGTACGGTTGTCAATTTGTTGAGTGTTCCATCAATTTGCATGAAGTAAGCCTGCTATATGAGTGGCAACTCTTTATTAAACAACTTTGTCAAAATCAACCGTAAGATGAGCAGAAGTAATACTACCTCGAGCAACATTTCAAGCTCCTCGACATCGTTTTCATCTCCTCGAACAGTTGCAATACTGGCCCTGCTAGCTCGGGATACCGCAGCACCCGAGCCACTCACAGGAGATGCACCAGCCAACTTTCTAGACAAGTAAAGATCTGCCATATCATCATCATCATCCAAAAGCTGTTCTAGCTCATCTCTCACCTGCATGAAAGCTGTAAAATCAAACTGGAACTAACCAACAAGTTAAACCTACTGTTCTGTATGCAGCGAAGAGTTACAGTAAACAAGCATTAACAAACATTGTACAGAGTTTCATGGGATCCATAGTTGGCAGCCTTTTTTTAAACTACCAAGTGTAAAATTAATGGTTAAATTGCATAAAAAAACTGGCAAAACTTGGCTGAATTCTCTGTTGGCACTCGGAACTCGTGTAACATAGATCTACGCTGAGGACAATGAAGTTCTAAACCATGTCCTGAAGCGCCTGAAGTCTGGCGATATTAAGTGGTTGGATTATGTGCATTAAATATTAAAGATTTGGAAAGAACCAACTTTAAAAAATGAGAAGGATTATACAGTGGATTTTTTTAACAGTCAAGAAACAGGAGCCTACCTTTTGCACGCGAGCTGTCAACCTTGTCATCTGACTCTTTAATTTACGTAATCGATCTAAATTACTACCACTAATCTGCAAACGTAAGTGTCGTCAAGCAAAACGTGGAACGATGATGTGAATGCAAAAGATGAATAATTTTGTCATAGGGCATATAATTTGACCCCTAATTTTCCCTGTTCATAAGAAAGAAACCAAAATAAACGTACCTTTGATGTGAGCATATCTAAAGCTGGGTAAACAGCACTCTCCAATTCTATTGTACGGGCATCCAGGAAACTGCAAATGGCTTCTAATGCAACCTCAAGAACCCGAAACTCAAATGGAGAGTCTGCAATGCACAGTCATGTCTCAGCCATCGTAGGTACAAAGAGTAGTATACTTCTCCATGAAAAGGAGAAAAAAAACCTCTAAGATATACCATCTTCTTCACCCGTCTCAACATCATGATGCACAGTCAAATTGTTCCCATCCCGAATACCATTTAATGATCGCAGTAGCCTTCGAAGGTCTTCAACTATAGGAACAACATTCTCGTCTAACGGATCATGAAGCAACACCTAACCAATAGCAAACTCAACATCAAAGCCTGCACCATAAAGTACCCCTCAAACAATGTGCCCTCCAAACTTTTACCAAATTTTTGTTAACGAGAGAGACCCACATCTTTTCATCTAGGAAATATAATATTTGCGTTAGTGTCACAATATTTGGACCACAAGAACAAATACTAGAATCTCTTGCCAGTTGCCAATTTAATAAAAGGATTATTTATTGTTTAATCATTAAATTCAATACCAAATTTCACTTGGATATTTGAAGTCAATAAGCTACCTCAGCATCGGAAAATTTTTACGTTATCAACCATAAAATCAAAACAAACATGCAACCAAGGTCTATATAATTTGGGAAGGAGCATTTTGTGAAAGAATTCAGCCATGATAAGCAGCGAATTGTGGCCAAGGATATTGCGCCATCAATTCATTTACATCAGCTAGCGCAAGAAATTCTTGCTCTTCGAAAACCTTGACCAATTGAATAGTGGATATGAAAAGCACAGATAAAAACCATTTCGAAAGACAAATAAATCAATAAAGCTCACCTCTTCTGCTGTAATGATGGCCTTGATATGCTGTATTCAAACAGAAAAGTAAACAAATAAGTACATACAAAACTAACATCCAAAATACACTTCTTGAATTCAACAATTTTCAAACAGACACAACATATATCACAAACCATAAACACAATTTGCCACAATATCTAAATTAATCTTTAAAAACTCGATCTTTACCCGAATACACGGTCAAAAAATAACCTTTCCTCCAACTCAATAAATCCGAACTTAATGAACATGTTTCAGTCAAAGCAATAAACCGAAACAGCCAATAAAAGTTTTTCGAAAAAATCAAAGTAAACCTCAAGATTAAGAACAATGGCTCTCTCACGGCGGAGAATTGTTGAAGGATAAGATAGAAGAGGGTCAAGAATGCGGAGATCACGAGCGTGTATCTGCATGCGATGCATGATCGCGTATTTATCGACATCCAACACCGTTTCTCCACCCGTAGAATCCATTAAAATCCAGCTCCGTGCCCGGTTCTTCAACCCGCCAACGGCATTAGGAGGCTCCACCGGTACAACGTACCCCAATTCCGGAACCACCATTGTTCCCAATAACCATTAGAGGAAAAAAAAATTCTTGGCTTTATCTTTCAAAAAATTATGGGTGCGCTGCAGTTTTGTGTGATTCGGCTATTTGTAAATTTCTTCTTCCTTTTAGCATGTGTATCTGCGGATTGCATTCTGCTAATTTAAAAAATAAAGCGAATTAATTTTTTTTAAAAAAATTAATATTTTTTTTTTTTATGTTTCTAAGGTGAAAAGTGAATCGAGTTCACTTTTTTTTGCTGCGGTAAGAAACGTGAACTCGGTTCATGTTTCTTAATTTAAATTTTTTTTTACAAATTATTCAGTTGGTTTTTTTTTAAAAAAATTAATTTACAATAGTTGTATTAGTATCATTTGAATTGAACATGCATGTATGGCAAATTGAAAAACATATATAATTATTAGAATTAGAGATAAATATATAAGTTTTTTTCACATTTTTGGTTGTGTAGTAGGCAATAAAAGGTAAGAAAATCAATAGACATTTTCTAAAATAACATCCTACAAATTATCATAATCAAATTTGACTTTTAATTAAGTTAATTTTTAAAATTAACCTTTAATTATGTTAAATTCTAAATATATCCTTTAAACCCTTTTTGTTAGCATGCAAATTTATTAAATTTAGCAAATATGAAATATCAAATCTAAAGATCAAACATTTAAACCTAAATACTAGAACGTCATTTTAGTGAGAATATGCTATAATTCAAACAATAGTAAATATATATTTATTTGACCGCCTTTTTCTTTTTATTAAAAATTAAATTTTCATAATATTTTGCAATATATTTGTTAAATAAGTAGCTTATTTCTTATTATTCTTCCCATTATCTATTTATAATTTAATACTCTTTTTGTAAGTAATATTATTAATATCATTTTTATCTTATAATTTATTATTATACGTATTACATTATTATCATTTTAATTTCTTTTTATTATAAATATTATTATTTTTCACTATTTCTTATTATTAATATTATTATTTATTTATTTATTTATTAGTATTTTTATTTAACATCATTTTTTATTATTATAAATTATCAAATAAAGATTAGTAAATGTGGAAATAAAAAAAATAAAAAAAAGGAAGTTACCATAGTAAAATAGAGAAAACTTGGAAGTTAAGATAAATTCTAATATAATAAAACTATATCATTCTAACTTGATTACAAGTTATTATTACAAATTGCCCATGCCAAATATTAGAACAAAACACATCTCAAGGACAAAGTTGAAAAATCATAATGGAAAACTTTGTCATATATTCACACTTTTATATGAATATAGATATAGATATAGATTTGGAAAAATGCCATGATTAATCTTTTTAATATTTAATATTTATCGTTGCGTAAATCTAATAATCTACTTAAGAGAGAGGAGTATTATTTAATTACTAGTTTTTCTTGGCACCACGCAAGGCGTGGTGCCAGTTATCGGATTATTGCCCATTCGTTTTCCATCTTTATTTTTTTGAGATCTAACATTCATTACCTGAAGTCAGCCAGAAACAACTGTAATGCGTTAATTTTTTTTTTTATGAAAGCGCTAGTTAGCATTTCAGCTGATGTACATGGAACCAACATAGCTTAACATGGAGTAGTTACATAAATCTCAAACAATCCCACAAACAAGCATATATGAATAGCTCTATAAACCTCTAACAGTACCAAAAGCAAGCACGAAAGAAACAGACAGGGTACAACGTAAGAACAAAACAATTCTCGAAAAGTTCCTAACCAAATAATAAACAAAAATAGTTAAAAGCTAAGTTGAGCAACATGTAATTAACATGTAAAAAGGTAGGGAACAATCACAAAACATCCAAATCCTTGGACAGTTCTATGAGAACAAAGAAAATATCAATAATTTTCAGACTAAACCTAACAAGTCGACATTCTAAGACATAAAAGTAAATCGACAGCAAGAAGAATAAAAACTAACCAAATTCGAAATATACATCAAGACTACACGCAAAGCATATATCTCAACTACGTAAACCAGTGCCAAAGTATTTATTCCTCGAAAGAACAACGATCCAAAAAATACATAAGGCTGCCCCATGCACAAAAAATCGAAAAACCACATTTTCTGTTTTAAAATTTAAAAAGAATCAAATCTTGACAAAAATACTCTAAATCACATAGTATCAACATATTTCTTGGAACACCCGGATGGTGCCTGCAAAAGAAAGCAGATAGTGAAGTATTCTGGATTGCTCAATGCCGGATGGTGACTACAAAAGAAAGCAGATAGTGAAGCTCAAGCCATACCTTACCAGGGATATTAAAGAAAGAAGCTCCAACGCTGGTTTTGTTCGAGCAGGAAGTAATACAAACAGAGCGTATATGGAACTAATTGTAAATACATAACTAAAATGAAAGATTGACTCCATAATATATAGGAGGTGAAGATGATTATAAACAAATCAATGGAGTTTTTTATCAATATGTTTGAGCCAGCTGCTTCAGGATTTAAGTTTGAATTCAAATAAACTAAGTAAAATATAAAACATAGATCCAGTTGATAATATATATTTGGGACAAGTACTTGACAGCCTAGTTCTTCAAACGAAACTTGAAAGCTAACCATCTATGGACAATTTGGCATATATTGGGTTATAGAGAACGAAAATGTGCCATGAGTTGTCCCCCTTTGACATTTCTATCTTCTTTTTTCTATTGTACAAATTAACAACAAGAAGTTGACTTAACAAAGAAAACAAATATCTTCAATATGATAATCTATCCTGAGCTCATTTATTCTGGCAAGAATAAGAACAAAAGCCAATTCAGGTCTCAAATGTATAGCAGTTGTCAACATTTAAAATGATAACGAATAAAAAGCTCATCACCAGAGTGAATGACAAAATATTCCTACAAAAAATAAATGATTAATATCAAACCCTTCAAACTTCGTAGGGAATAGAACCTGGCAACACTCACACAAATAGAAAGACAGACCAGATTAACAGAAACGACAAAGTATGCAAGCAATGTTCGCATAAAGATAGGGTTGCATAGAGAAACGAACATACACAAACTGCTCTCAGATTTTCCAAATAGAGATCCATAAATCTGAACTTCAGCATGTCTCCATCTCTCATAAACATGTAAAATTTCACTACTTCATAAGCAGGATCAAAGTTCTCCATCTTAGAGTCGGACAGATCCGTAACAAATCTGGGAAAAGAATACTTTATATTATGATGATGCAATACATAAAAGGAATGAACGGAAAGTAATTTTATAAGAAGCATAGAATGAGATCTCATCCTTGAATAATATTTTTTCAAATTAACATCGACTATATCTAAAATGTTATTTGTGTAAAAAAATCCAACACATTATTGATTAAAGTATATTAAAAATCAGGTAGAATAAAAAGTCCAACAAAGCATAAGCACATAAGGAATAAGAAAAGAACAAAATTAGAGAACCTGGAAAGTTCATTTGAGCGGTTCATCAACTGCATCGAATTCCATACGAAAATAATAATGAATTGAAAAGGTAACCGAAACAAAATTTTAAAGGGTCATAAATTAAAGATTAAGAAATGGAAATAGAAAAGCTGATGTTATATTTAGGTTTTTTTTTCCTCCGGATTTTCAACTGTAGAAAATAATTGAATCTCAATTAAAAAAACCAAGCCTGCAATCAAATATCTAATCACAACAGGGTGTAAGATTGCTACAATCTTACACTTCCTCCGATAATGAGAACACCTTAAATCTAAATCAAATATTTCCAAAATAAATAATACCTTTTATACATAAATTCAGATCTCAAAAATGTATATAATTGATCAAACATCATAAAAAAAACAAAGATAAAAGGTTAAAAGATTTCAAAATATAAAATAAATTCAAAAAATTTTTAATCCCTGATCATCGAAAAAGATGGAGATATATACCTATATTCAACAAAACTCATCTTCATCATCTATTCAACATTTGCAGGAGCATGAGAAATCATCTCATTCTTCAAACCACAGTCCATTTCTGAATCCTGGTCCTCTCACTGACTTTGTCCTGAAAATTTGCAAATAAATAAAATAAAATCACCAGGCAGCGCATGATGCAACCAAAATAATTTCAAGAACAAACACACAAATACTGGCTCAATTCGTCAACAGCCTTCGAGAGCACGCCAAATAAGAGACACTTGCTTACCCTTCAATCATCTTGAAATGCAACAACTCATATGATTCAAAGTGTAGTTCCCAATCACAAAATCGAGTTTCTTCACCAGCTTTGGTATCTCAGTGGCAAAACATCCAATATTTTGATAACTTGAATCCCCATCGAATTTTCCTGAAGAATGTCGATGGTCCAAATCAGTTTTAATGGTCCTTCCACTTCACAAAACTTCATTTACTCTGAGGAAACTCCATCCATGTTGTTAAAGATGACACTTTTTGAGATCCAGCATTGTCGGTTTGTGAAAATTTATGGGATTGCGACGAAGAAACTCGAGATCTATACGACTCCTTTGAGAAATCCTTCGACAAAAATGAAGTTGGAGAAGTCGAGGTAGCAGCGCTACAGCTGCTTGCACGTAGAGACAATATGTCAGTGAACAATGGAGAAGAAGGATTGGTTTTGCGGCGGCCGGAGCAACACAAGTGAAACAAAATAATCTAGGACTCTAGGAGCAACATAATATATACACCGATCCAAAAAATCGATAGGCCCAAAAGGAAAAAGTTGGCAAAGGATCGAAAACAGAAAAAAGCAGGCCCAAAAGAGTGCAAGAAAGTTACTGTTCATCGCAACAGTAAATTACGAGAATTTTAGACTCAGAGTACTGTAGAATGCCTTTCTCTCTTATTATATTGTCTAATTCAAACAAGGAGATGCATGAACCTATAATTTTTTTTTAATAAAAATTAATTTAAAACTAAATTTATATACTAACTTGTAAGAAACATATTCATGACCTTCAATATTTGTACACACTTATAATTGTTATCAATAAAATCAAATTATTGAAAATCAAATCAATTGAATTTATCTTATATCATTATATTAAATAATTATGCAAAAAATATCATTAATGTATTTAATTTTGCACCGCTTGAATTTACATAAAGAACTTGACCTTTTTAAATTATGTAGATAACTTAGAATTTAATTTTTTGATAAATAGTATTCAAACTTACCATTTCCTTACCTTTGATATATATTACTGAATTAACAACATTTGATAATAATTCATGCTTATATTTTTATAGCATATACATTGTGCGGGCAACGAAATTAGTATGATGCATGTACATTATTGTGCAGTAAAAAAATTAAGATATATATATATATATATATACTAGTTAATTTGGCACCGCGCAACCTGATATATATATCCAACAAAGCGTCCGACACAAGTTCAACAGACAGTTTTAGAGAATAAAAAGATGGTTCATACGCATTGAACATACATAATCGTATGTATATAAAATCAAATAGGTTGGAGTAAACAGAAGTCTTCCCCAACAGTACACCATAGCAATAGTTGGCATATGATATCCTTGTAGGGCCCAATAGACTCTCTAAACAAAAGTCATCTACGAAAGTGCAGTAGTAGATTACATCAATCACAATAAAAGTAAATCTCAACGAGCTCAAAAAAACCAATCAAAAGTTGTTCGCAAGAGTTTTCAAAATCACGATGGCTAGAATTATAGTTTATATTTATTGTTGTAGTTGCATTGTTATTTTAGGATATTGCTCTTATTACTTGCTATGGCCTCAAGATTAATGAATCATCTTACTTTTATAATTATTTATATACTTTCTGACAAATAATGAATGTAAATGTGACGTCCCAAATTATTATCAAACAAGTAATATATAATTATCATAATTTAATTTTTCTAATTTTTTTGATATAATCTCCTTATACATGAAGGGAAAATTTGATGTCAAACACCATAACAAAGGTAATCGAGAACAATCACATATTAGCAACGGGTCGTAGGTAAGCCAAAACTCAAAATGTATACAAACAAGCAAAACTGACGACCTATAATCTACCAAAAATTCATCATGCCGAATATTTTATAAAAAAATATTATTAAAGTTTGCCACAACGAAAACTTATTTTTAACTCTTTTTTTTTAAATAAGTTCATATAAAAATTTATTATTAAAGTTTACCACGAGAAAAATATATTTTGAACTATCTGTTTTTTTAAATTCATACTTGACAAAATCAACAAGTTTTTTTCTAAAAAAAAAGATAACATTTTAAATTTTAAAAATTGAGATAAGATGGATGCACTGTTGGGTCAAGGGTTTTGATATAATCTCCTTATATATTAAGGGAATATTTGATGCCAAACATCAGAACAAAGGTAAATAGGTAATACCACATATTAGCAATGGGTCGTACGTAAGAAAAAAAATCAAAATGTACATAAACAAGCAAAATCGACGATATGTGATCTACCAGAAATTCATCATACCGAATATTTTATAAAAAATACAAAATAAAAGAAAAAATAGAAGAAATTTAAAATAAAAAAAATGACGTAATGGTTACTGTTCATGGGAACAGTAACCATTACGCCGCTTATTATATATGGGTAATATATATATATATATATTAAAAAATTAATAATTGAATTTGTTTCTCGAAAATGTCAGGATCGCAATGTCTACCTAACAAAGTCATATCAAGTAATAAAATATTATGGCTCATTTCTCACTTATCTTATTACATCAATAGTATCAAACGATGTCTTGAAGAATGAAGAATACAAATACAAATAATTCATGCCTGACCAATTCAAAATACACTCTTTTCTAATAAATTGCTTCCATGACCATAGTTGTGACCTGAGCATCGCCATAAGTGCTCTCTGACTAATGAAATAGTGCAACTACTTGTAGAGGATTACATGAAATATCAAGAAAAACGAATCATGAAGTTATGTATACTTGGTATCAAAGTCCAAAATGGTATAAAAGCTTTTGTACAAGTTCAAAATTTGATAAATTAATATCGCTGTAGCATCCTCGAATCAAGATCCAACAAGTCCTTTGGCGTCAGCATAAGCGATTATTGCAGCAAAGAGTGCTGCACAAAGCACCCCTGCCTGTAACAACCTGAAAGTACGAACCAGATTGTTGAAGCGTCCAATAATAAATACCAAAAAGGATAGTTTTCATATACAATGTAAAAATTCACGTACTCAGTTTTTTTTTTGGACTTGAGAATGAGATGGTGAAAGTAAGAATGAGATGGTGAAAGAAAAAATGTGTAATCTTCAACTGATTTCCTTGATTATTTAACAGAAAAGTGAATTTGGGACTACTTTTGTAGCAAAAACAATTTATATGGGAACATATTTGCTTAGTTTAAATGTTTGAGACTACTATTACAACTAACTATATCCAATGAGACTACTTGTACAATTTACCCTCATTTTGAATGCACCTCCCGTAATATGGTTGTTAGGCTTGATGATGAATTTTGCTTGTGTTTCTATGATCAGCAGAAATATCTAAATGGCATTTGAGTAGAATGAAGCAAAATGAAGACCATTTCTCTTCTAGATTTGATGATGAAACTACTCCAATCAAGGTTTGTGGGGATTTAACTGTTAGCATATATGCCCTTTAAGCCAAAAGTTGGCCTATTGGGCTTTATGACCCTATAAATATGTCATTCTAGTTGAGAGACTACATGCATTCCATACGATTCATTCACTCTCATAGAAATGCCAACGCCAAACTAGCACTGGTGTTGGCTTGTAGATCTGGTCAGGTTGATTGGACTCGATGGACTACCGCTATAAGATTCACGTCGGTGAACGGTAATCTCTTTTCGTGCATTTATATTTGATATTTGCATGTTTATATATGAATCAGGCGCGATCGTCCGTCCCTGGGTCATATCTGTTTATTATATTATTTTCGCTGCGTTTGGATCTGGCGCCGGGGTACGGATACCCAACATTAACTTGCCACGAAAATGGTGGGGATGAGACCTTACTCATCATGTACTTGTACTATGAATATTTCCACTCATTTTGTAATTGCATTTGTGCTCTTTGTTTTGAATGATACCTTCAACAAGATAGAGGCACAAGTAGCATAATGGTTATCTATCATTCCACATGTTTCAACTGAGCCCTAGAAAATGCCATTAAATCCGAAAATTATAACAAAAACTAAGAAAAAGCTTGTTTTTATCTCTTTAAAAAACATTTTCAACCGACTAGAGAAGTCAATAATGTATTTTTTGCTTCTCGTAAAAAATGCAGTTCATTTTTGCTTTTTTATTCTTCCCCCAAAGTGTTGATGGAAAAAAATGCTTAATGAATTAAATTAAACATCGATGACCAAACGAAATATATTGAAGAAAAAAACCGAGTTTGGGAAATTATAAGGGTCGCGATCGATTGTCGTATGTAGCCCGATCGATCGTGACTTCAAACGAGAAAACTTTTGGCTCGAGCGATTGATCGCGCCTTAGTGGCCGATCGATCGCCCGAGGCAGTACGCCACAGAAAAAGGGTGTGATCAATTGCCCCTCTGAGCCGATCGATCGCACCTTGTACAAGTTTTGAATGGGTGCGTCCCTTCACGTTTTGATGCGGTTTTTCCTGAATGGGTGCCTCCAATTGGTGTCCTTATGAAGCCCCTGAATTTTGCCTAATCAATTGTCTTTCCAAATCATGAGAGTCATTCATTGACTTGCTAAAGTCATAACACTAGTCATTCAAGGTCATGCAATTGTATCACTCAATCATGCCACCATTTAATCTCATTCAACCCTATCAAATGCTATCATTCAATCTCATTAATGACATTTAGTACCTTGCTCAAATTGTGTCATTAAAGGGCATAAGTTTTGATATTGGTCAAATAATTATCTTACATTAAACATTCAAAATCCTTTATTCATTTTGCCTCATTAATGACTCATTCAAGTGTCATGCCCAAATCTTGGTATCCATTTAATAGCATGATCAAATCATGACATTATCATTCAATTATCTTATTCAATTATATGGCCAAAGTTTAGGGATCCAAATTGAAAGCCTCCTACATTGAATCACCTTACTCCTTATTGTATTTCCACTTAATTGCCACACCATTAACATCCATTCATTACCTTGATGACACCCAATCATTGGTTGGCTCAAATCATGACTTTAATGGCCAAACTTTAGGAACCTTAATTAAACCATTCCACCACATTAAACCCATAATTCTTTCACTAGCCTAAATTAACCACCCACCACTTTAATTCATTATAAATCATACCAAGGAGGAGAAGGAGAAGGCTATCATATTCCATACCAAGAAATTCGAAAATCACACACACATTTTCGAAAATCTCAAGGCAAGGAAGAAGAGCTTTTGTGCTATTTTTCTCAACCCGGATCTCGTCTCAACGTGCTTCGAATCTTCAATAACGGTAAGTGGGTTTTTGCTACAACTTCATTTCGTTTTCAAAACTATATGTATGATTTAAATCTCGATTGAACAACCCTATGAAAAGTATGTTTTTAAAATCTAAACAAGTATGTGACACGATCATGAATGAAAGGACCTTGCGGAGCAACGTGCTACGTGTGTATGAGACACCACTTGATTCGGCGGGGCAAAGTGCTACATGATGTGGGCGTGTCACATGCATGGGAGCCACCTCTTGATCCTTAAGAGCAAAGTGCTATACCACGGGAGCCACCTCTTGAATCCAATAAGTCGATATGTGAATATGTGGAGATATGTGTTAATGTGTTTATATGCCAAGATCTATGGATTTGATAAAGAAATGTTTAAAATGATTTCTGCAATGAAAATATATGTGTTTTTGCTATGTTCAATCGGCCCCTACTTGCTGAGTATTTTCCCAAATACTCACCCCTTACCTCCCCTCCCAGACAAAGACGAAAAGAAGAGATCGAGGAAGAATTACAAGAACAATTTTGGAGATGATGATCCACGAAGAACCATCAAGAATTTATTAGTTTTATTTACGCTTCCGCATATTTGATTTAATCCGAGACAATTGTATTTTGTAATATCAATTGTAAAAGACGATTATTATTTTCTATGGAATAAATAGACTGGTTTTTATCATAGATCTGTACACGAGGCTTGTTGATTTTGAATTAATGTTTGGAATCAACGCCAGTGTTATCGACCCCGGTTTCGGGGCGTGACAGTCCTTAGGATGCGTAACTTGGTCTAGTATATAAAGGACAATCCTTGGTTGAATTAATAATAAGATTTTCGAAAATCACTACATATTCAATAGCAAAATCTTGTGCATCTCGTTCATTCATATTCTTTGTTCAAGTTTGAGTGCTTCCAAACCTTTGTGATTTGTGGATTTTTTATTTGGAGTGTTCCTATCAAAAATCATAATCGGTGTATCTTGGGAGACAAATTGTTAATTGAACCGTTAGCACCATAGCAGGGTAAAAGTGACGAGAAAACTTTGGCCTCATATTTATTTAATTATATCTATGAATGTAAAAACTACTACCGAAAACAAAACTAAATTTAAACCAAAATTTCTTCATCTTTGAAAAATTATTATTATATTTAGTCATTCGAAACTCAAATATATTTTCTGAAAAACAATTCTTATGTGAAAAAAATAAAAAAAAAAATTTCCAATCCAACTTCATCTTATATCATTGTCTTACATAATTATGAAAACCATCATTAATTTATTTATTTGTCACAGTTTGAATTTACATAAAGAACTTTACCTTTTAAAATTATGTAGATAAGTTGGAATTTTTTTTTATAAAAAATATTCAAACTCACCAGAATACAAGAATAATTTGATTTTATTAATTTTTCCTAAATTTTGATATATATTACTGAATTAAGAACATAAATGATAATAATTAATACTGAGTTTTATAGCATATACATTGTGCGTGGGCTACGTAATTAGTATGATGCACGTACATTAGTATGTAGTAATAAGATTACGAGAGACGTATGAATATATATTAAAAAAATTAATAATTGAATTTATTTCCTGAAAATTTCAAGATTTAAAAGCGAATTCAAATCAATGGTACTTGTAGAGGATTTCATGAAATATCAAGAAAAACGAATCTTGAAGTTTTGTTTACTTGGTATCAGAATCCAAAAATGGTATAAAAACTTGTGTACAAGTTGTTCAAATATTGATAAAATTAATATCGATGTAGCATCCTCGAATCAAGATCACACAAGTCCTTTGGCGCGAGCATTATAGTCTATTCCCGCAAAGGTTGCTACACAACCAGCCGCACCGACCGTAGCAACCTGAAAGAATGAACCAGATCATTGAAACGTCCAATAACAAATACCAAAAATGATAATTATTCATACACAATGTAAAATTCACGTACCCATTTGAACATAAAGTCGTGATCCTCATTCCATTTATTGGGTATGTTCATACCAAATATTGCGGTCACCAGTGAAAAAATGGATAGACTTAAGATTCCAGCGCTAAGACGGAACTCCAACTGCAGCCACAAGAACAAATTTAAATTGGCAAGCACAAGTTAATTACTTGTTTTAAATTTGCACGAGACTGACCCGAATGAGCTTATTCCGGTGATTGTCAATCTGAAATGAGAAGGCGAAGATTTGGATTTAGATCGTCTGAAAACATATGAAATACCATGAATATGTTACCTGAATGTTGATGTAATCTTCTGTGTTATCAATATATTCGCGCAGCTGCAAACATTAAAGCAGAGAAGGCGTGGAAATATTGAGACGTGATAATTGGAGAAAATGACATTTTTTACAAACTATACTGTGGTGAAGGCCTATGCTCCTGGTGATGTTCAAAACTTATTGTGAACATACCATGGTCAATTTGTTGAATGTTCCATCAATTTGCATGAAGTAAACCTGCGATATGAGTGGCAACTCTTTATTAAACAACTTCGTAAGAATCAACCTTAAGATGAGCAAAATTATTACTACCTCTAGCAACATTTCAAGCTCCTCAACATCATTTTCGTCCCGACGAACAGTTGCAATACTAGCTCGGGATATCGCATCACCCGAGCCACTCACAGGAGATGCACCAGCCAACTTTCTAGACAAGTAAAGATCTGCCATATCATCATCATCATCCAAAAGCTGTTCTAGCTCATCTCTCACCTGCATGAAAGCTGTAACATCAAACTGAAACTAACCAACAATTTAAACTGACTCTTCAGTATGCAGCGAAGAGTGACAGTAAACAAGCATTAACAAACATTGTACAGAGTTTCATGGGATCCGTAGTTGGCAGCCTTTTTTAAACTTCCAAGTGTCAAATTAATGGTTAAATTGCATCAAATACTGGCCAAACTTGGCTGAATTCTTTCTGTAGGACAATGAAGTTCTAACCCATGTCCTGAAGCGCCTAAGTCTGGCGATATTAACTGGTTGGATTATGTGCATTAAATATTAAAGATTTGGAAAGAACTAACTTTAAAAAATAAGAAGGATTATACAGTGGAATTTTTTGACAGTAAAAAAACAGGAGCCCTACCTTTTGCACGCGAGCTGTCAACCTTGTCATCTGACTCTTTAATTTACGTAACCGATCTAAATTAATGCCACTAATCTGCAAACAACTGGGGTAGTATGTAAAACCAAAAATACCAGAAAATGGAACGCATCCACAAGTTTCTCCAAATCCATAAATCACATGAATGTCGTCAAAGCAAAACGTGGAACGATGATGGGAATGCAAAAGATAAAGAATTTTGTCATAGGGCATATAATTAGACCCCTAAATTTCCCATGTTCATAAGAAAGAAACCAAAATAAACGTACCTTTGATGTGAGCATATCTAAAACTGGGTAAACAGCACTCTCCAATTCTATTGTACGGGCATCCAGGAAACTGCAAATGGCTTCTAATGCAACCTCAAGAACCCTAAACTCAAATGGAGAGTCTGCAATGCACAATCATATCTTAGCCATCGTAGGTACAAGAGTAATATACTTCTCCATGAAAAGGAGAAAAAAAACCTTAAGATATACCATCTTCTTCACCCGTCTCAACATCATGATGCACAGTTAAATTGTTCCCATCCCCATTATCATCTCGAATACCATTTAATGATTGCAGTAGCCTTCGAAGCTCTTCAACTATAGGAACAACATTCTCGTCTAACGGATCATGAAGCAACACCTAACCAATAGCAAGTTCAACATCAAAGCCTGCACCACATAGTACCCCTCAAACAATGTGCCCTTCAAACTTTGACCAAATATTTGTTAACGAGAGAGAACCACATCTTTTCATCTTGGAAATTAAATATTTGCGTTAGAGTCACATTATTTGGACCACAAGAACAGAGACTAGAATGTCTTGCCAGTTGCCACTTTAATAAAAGGATTATTTATTGTTTAATCATTAAATTCAATACCAAATTTCACTTGGATATTTGAAGTCAATAAGCTACCTCAGCATCGAAAAATTTTTACTATATCAACCATAAAATCAAAACAAACATGCAACCAAGGTCTATATAATTTGGCAAGGAGCATTTTGTGAAAGAATTCAGCCACGATAAGCAGCGAATCGTGGCCAAGGATATTGCGCCATCAATTCATTTACATCAGCTAGCGCAAGAAATTCTTGCTATTCGAAAACCTTGACCAATTGAATAGTGGACATGAAAAGCACTAAAGATAAAAACCATTTCGAAAGACGAATAAATCAATAAAGCTCACCTCTTCTGCTGTAATGATGGCCTTGATATGCTGTATTCAAACAGAAAAGTAAACAAATAAGTACATACAAAACTAACATCCCAAATGCACCTCTTGAATTCAACTATTTTCAAACAGACACAACATATATCACAAACCATAAACACAATTTGCCACAATATCTAAATTAATCTTTAAAAACTCGATCTTTACCAGAATACGCGGTTAAAAATAACCTTTCCTCCAACTCAATAAATCCGAACTTAATGAACATGTTTCAGTCAAAGCAATAAACCGAAACAGCCAATAAAAGATTTTCGAAGAAACGAAGTAAACCTCAAGATTAAGAACAATGGCTCTCTCACGGCCGAGAATTGTTGAAGGATAAGACAGAAGAGGGTCAAGAATGCGGAGATCACGAGCGTGTATCTGCATGCGATGCATGATCGCGTATTTATCGACATCCAACACCGTTTCTCCACCCGTAGAATCCATTACAATCCAGCTCCGTGCCCGGTTCTTCAACCCGCCGACGGCATTAGGAGGCTCCACCGGTACAACGTACCCCAACTCCGGAACCACCATTGTTCCCAATAACCATTAGAGTAAAAAAAATTCTTGGCTTTATCTTTCAAAAAATTATGGGTACGCTGCAGTTTTGTGTGATTCGGGTATTTGTAAATTTCTTTCCTTTTTCTAGGGGAGAAGAAACCTAGAGAGATTTAGCATGTGTATCCGCGGATTGCATGCGGCTAATTTAAAAATTAAGGCGAATTAATTTTTTTAAATAAATTAATATTATTTTTTTATGTTTCTTAGGTGAAAGGTGAATCGAGTTCTTTTTTTACTGTTCATAATAATTTATTTTACAATTATTAAGTTTGTTTTTTTAAAAAAAAAACATTAATTTATAATAGGTGTGTTAGTATCATTTGAATTGAGCATGCATGGATGGCAAATTGAAAAACATATATAATTATTACAATTAGAGATAAATATATAAGTTTTTTTTCACATTTGGTTGTGTAGTAGGCAATAAAAGGTAAAAAAATCAAGAGACATTTTCTAAAATGGCATCCTACAAACTACCATAATCAAATTTGGCTTTTAATTAAGTTAGTTTTTTTAAAATTAGCCTTTAATTATGTTAAATTCCAAATATATCATTTAAACCCTTTTTGTTAGCATGCAAATTTATTAAATTGAGCAAATATGAAAATATGATTATGGAGCTACCATATATTTTGCTTTACTTGTGCATACTTGTATTTGTTTTATATTTGTATTTCATTTTATATTATTTAATAATAGTACTTTAATAAAGTTATAAATTTTCAATTTAATTTAGAATATCACTATAGTTTTTATTGTAAAATGTGAATTTACATAATTGTCAACTAAGTTGGTGGAATCATTATTTATTTTATATATATTTTTTAATAACAAAAGAATAATAATAGGAAGAGTAATAATTAAATACAAAAAATTAATAAAAATAAGAATAACAAAAAAAGAATATATAAATTAATAAAAAAATGATAATGGTGGATGTCATTGTTAACAATAATAATAGATAATACAACATTTAAATTCAAATTTAATATCACATTATTTAAAAATAGCTTAAAGATATTGTAAATATCAAATCTAAAGATGAAACATTTAAACCTAAATACTAGAACGTCATTTTAGTGAGAATATGCTATTTAAGCATATTCTAGATCTAATTCAAACAATAGTAAATATATATTTATTTGACCGCCTATTTTTTCTTTTTATTAAAAATAAATTTTCATAATATTTTGTAATATATTTGTTAAATAAGTAGCTTATTTATTATTATTCTTCCCATTATCAATTTATAATTTAATACTCTTTTTATAATTAATATTATTAATATCATTTTATCTTATAATTTATTATTATACGTGTTACATTATTATCATTTTAATTTCTTTTTATTATAAATATTATTATTTTTCACTATTTCTTATTATTATTATTATTATTTATTTATTTATTAGTATTTTTATTTAACATCATTTTTTATTATTATAAATTATCAAATAAAGATTAGTAAATGTGGAAATAAAAAAAAAAGGAAGTTACCATAGTAAAATAGAGAAAACTTGGAAGTTAAGATAAATTCTAATATAATAAAACCGTATCATTCTAACTTGATTACAAGTTACTATATTTACAATGAATATAGATATAGATTTGGAAAAATGCCATGATTAATCTTTTTAATATTTAATATTTATCTTTGCGTAAATCTAATAATCTACTTAAAAGGGAGGAATATTATTTAATTATTCAAACAAGGAGATGCATGAAATATACTTTTTTTTAATAAAAATTAATTTAAAACTAAATTTATACACTAACTTGTATTCATGACCTTCAACATTTGTACACACTTATAATTGTTATCAATCAAATCAATTGAATTTATCTTATATCATTATATTACATAATTATGCAAAAAACATCATTAATGTATTTAATTTTGCACCGCTTGAATTTAGATAAAGAACTTGACCTTTTTAAATTATGTAGATAAACTTAGAATTTAATTTTTTGATAAATAATTATTCAAACTTACCATTTCCTTACCTTTGATATATATTACTGAATTAACAACATTTGATAATAATTCATGCTGATAAATTCATGCCTGACCAATTCAAAATACACTCTTTTCTAATAAATTGCTTCCATGACCATAGTTGTGACCTAAGCATCGCCATAAGTGCTCTCTGACTAATGAAATAGCGCTGCTGCTCGTAGAGGATTACATGAAATATCAAGAAAAACGAATCATGAAGTTATGTATACTTGGTATCAAAATCCAAAATGGTATAAAAAAGCTTTTGTACAAGTTCAAAATTTGATAAATTAATACCGTTGTAGCATCCTCGAATCAAGATCCAACAAGTCCTTTGGCGTCAGCATAAGTGATTATTGCAGTAAAGAGTGTTGCACAAAGCACCCCTGTGCCTGTAACAACCTGAAAGAATGAACCACGTTGTTTAATAAATACCAAAAAGGATAATTTTCATACACAATGTAAAAATTGACATACCCATTTGAACATAAAGCCGTGATCCTCATTCCATGTATATGGTATGTTTATACCAAATATAGCGGTCACCAGTGAATAAATGGATAGACATACAGTTCCAGAGTTCCAGAGCCGAGAAAGAGCTCCAACTGCAGCCACAAGAATAAATTTAAATTGGCAAGCAAAAGATAATTACTTAATTTAAAGTTGCACGGCACTGACCTGAATGAGCTGATTCCGGTGATTGTTCAAGCTGAAATGAGAAGGCGTATATTTGGATTTAGATCGTCTGAAAACAAAATTATGAAATACCAATTTCCGATGCATATGTTACCTGAATGTTGATGTAATCTTCTGTGTTATCAATATATTCGCGCAGCTGCATATATTAAAGCAGAGAAGGCATCGAAATATTGAGAAGGCGGATGTATAGAACCCTTCAACAAGATAGTGCTTTTTCAACTCTCTCAAATTGGAAGGTGATAATTGGACAGAATGACATTTTATACAAACTATACTGTGGTGAAGGCTTATCAAAAGACGAGATGTTCTCACTTTCATTCAAGACCAGCAGAAAAAAATAATATTTTCAAACTAAACACAAATATCTTCCACACAAGATCGTAATGTTGATGCCAATGCAATTCTATCATGCATTTAAATGAGATCGAATTCAGGACTTTGAAAATACATATGTTCCATCAATTTGCATGAAGTATGCCTGCGATATGAGTGGCAACTCTTTATTAAACAACTTTGTAAAAATCAACCGTAAGATGAGCAGAATTAGTACTACCTCAAGCAACATTTCAAGCTCCTCAACATCATTTTCGTCTCCTCGAACAGTTGCAATACTGGCCCTACTAGCTCGAGATATCTTCAAGCCTATGGTAGGTGATGCAAGGAACCAACTAGCAGCACCTGAGCCACTTACAGGAGATGCACCAGCCAACTTTCTAGACAAGTAAGATCTGCCATATCATCATCATCATCCAAAAGCTGTTCTAGCTCATCTCTCACCTGCATGAAAGCTGTAAAATCAAACTGGAACTAACCAACAGTTTAAACTGACTCTTAAGCATGCAGCGAAGAGTGACAGTAAACAAGCATTAACAAACATTGTGCAGAGTTTCATGGGATCAATATTTGGCAGCCTTTTTTAAACTACTCAGTGTCAAAAGTAATGGTTAAATTGCATCAAATACTGGCAACAATTGGCTGAATTCTTATAAGTGACATCAAGAACCCAACAAAGATCTACACAGAGCACAATGAAATTCTAACCCATGTCCTGAAGTCTGGCGATATTAACTGGTTGGATTATGTGCATTTAATATTCAAGATTTGGACAGAACCAAATTTAAAAATGAGAAGAATTTTGATTTATTTTAACAGTCAAAAAACAGGAGCCCTACCTTTTGCACGCGAGCTGTCAACCTTGTCATCTGACTCTTTAATTTACGTACTCGATCTAAATTACGGCTACTAATCTGCAAACAAGTGGGGTAATGTGGAAGGCCAAAATCTTTCATTATAATACATATAAAGACAGAATAGGAGACAAGTAACGTAGTTCTGGAGAATGCGCATGTAATTACACAAGAATAAATGGAGAATAGAGAAAAATAATGTAGGAAGTAAAGCGGTGTTTTGATCTAGTCAGTCAAAATCCTGGAAAATGGAATGCTCCAAGAGTTTCTCCAAATCCAGAAACCACATTAGCGTCGTCAAAGCAAAACGTGGAACGATGATCCGATGATGTGAATGCAAAAGATAAATGATTTTGTTATAGGGCATATAATTAGACCCCCTGATATTCCCTGGTTAGATTAAATTTTGACTATAATAATTTACCAATATAATAACTGCAGAACACTGCAAACAGTATTATGAGTCATATTTTCATAAAGTTATGAACAGTGATTTTTTCCCTTTCTTTTTCTTTTTTTAATCGTGCCTTTCTCGTCTAACGAGGTGTAAATAATATTCATCTCATTACTTTTTCTTTGTTTTGAATTGCTTTAGGGTTTCTCTCATTCTTTTACCTTGGGAGAAAGAAAGAGGAAGTAATGAAAATGAGGGACGAAGGGGAGAAGAACTTTTCTTTTCGATTTTCGATTTTCGATTGATTTCTTTTTGCTTTGCTTTTTCTTTCAGCCCATCATTTCATCATCGTTTCTTTTTTTTTTTAGGTATGCAAAACCACCGTCAACACCTCATCTCCCCCTCCGTCGATCCCGCGTTGGACGAGGGTCTGGCTCAAAACGCTCAAAGCAACCAAGGATGCCGCCCAATCCTACGACGAGGCTGTCCCTTTAGATATAATCGTGAAGAGAAAGCTTGCGGTTCGGTAAACAAGAGAGGAAGAAACCGAGAGAATATTGAGAGGATCAAGAGAGGAAGAATCGTAGATAGAAGCACATTGATAATCTTGTGAAATCTCCCATGTATCAGTGAGGATTGAGTGAGAGTTTGAGAAACAAGATGTGTGTGTTGTAATCGATTCACTCTTGCTTCGGTGCTTAAAGGAAACGCCCCCTCCCGTGGATGTAGGCCAGGTTGAAGGCCGAACCACGTAAATCCGGTGTCGTTAATTTCTTCTTTTCTCTTCCATTATTCCTGCTGTTTTTCCGTATATGTGCAGTATGAATTTTAATGTTGCAGAATCAACAGATTGATATTCATTGTGCTGTGTGTGCGTGTGTATTCTGATACAGAATTGAGAAGCGGAAGTGTGCGTGAGATTCATGGTATTCTATTTCTTATCAGAAAGGAATTAAGACCAGTGCATTATGCGTACTGGAATGAAGGGATAAATCTGTGCATACGTTTTTCAATAAAGAAATTAAAGTGTGCGTGAGTTCTTGAAGGTTAAAGACTTGAACAAAGAAGTTCTGTTGCATTATTCTGATGTGCGTGAGTTGTAGATGCAGATTCACATACTGATTATGTTGAAATGATTTAGATGCTGCGTACTATTGATTGCAAGATTGCATAGAGAGAAATCTTGGCTTTATTGTAATTGATTGGCGCAATATCAATAAAGAATTGTTGTTCACTTTAATTGTCATGTACAAAGATTTGTAGCAGATTCTAACTAGACAAAATTGTGTATTGCTCGTAAAGATATATAGAATTGGTGTGATCGGGGTCGAGTTTCACAACACGTTGTTTTATTGCCTTCAGTTTGCCAACCATGGTGGTTTTGTTGAAGTCGGCTGTTGCCATTTTTAGATCACACTTGTTCTTGCGGCGTGCGGTGAGGGGACGTCTTTCGTGGAACGTATTATGGCGTTTAATGTATCGGTTGTTCTTCATAGGTGATTAGGTGAGATCGTTTCACGTGCCCTCATTTTTAAGGGTTCGTGGGTTGGGGGTAGGTCATTTGTTCAGATTTCCTTCATTATCTGTAGTATGCGTGAGGGATAACAGGGCCAATGGATTCATATGATTGTTCGTCTTTTTTTTTTTTAATTTAGTGACAACATATGCATGGTCAGTGGTGGAAATCAGATGGTCATTTGAAAGGTCAAGGTCATTTTCGTTTTGCTTCTCTCAGATTTATTTGGTTCTTGTATTTTAAATTTTTTTGTGATGATTCTTTTGTTTGGTGGTTGGCTGGCTTCACGATTTATAGAACCATTTCCTTGTTGAAGTACTAAAAAAAATACAGAATATATCCAGAATCGAGTCTTACATTAACATGGAGTGTGATCTTGGTTTGTCTTTATCGTTTTTTCCGAGGATTGGTTGCCTTTTCCTTTCGAATTTGTGGTTGCGTGCATTCATTTTTCAAGGACTGAATGCCTTTTCTTTCGAATGAACTTTTATCATGATTGTCATTACCTGTTACGGCATCATATTCAAAATACTAATGAAAGAATCATTGTATGCAGACACAGGAAATGTTGTCGAGTCATTCAAAGGTACTTTATTAAGAAATGTTCATTTCTTACTATAATTTTACTCACTAAGCAGGTCAAAAAAAGTTTATCCTTTGCGTTTGTGTTATGTATTCTAAAATTGTGAATGTTTTTTGTTATTTCTATTGAAACTCTGCCTACAAACTTAGTAAATTATTATTTTTTAATGCAAGCTGTAAATGAATGTAAACTGAACTCTGATTCGTTGTAGTTGCACAAGGATAGGGTTAGTGAATTAGAGGGGAAGCTTGCGTCTATTGAAGAGGTTTGTTATATTTTATGCTTGCTCGAGTTTTCTTGCCCTTCCTTACTATTTAAATTGACTGCTAACTACTTTTCTTGTTGAATTCACATTTTGTCTTTTATCTTGTTCCTATAGTAGCTACTGTCAGCTAAGGAGGCAGTTGCGGTAGTGGAGCAGCATTTTACTGCTGAAATTTCAACTGTAGGTTTAATAATGGGCAGATGCTTCCAGGTTATCTCTTTTCTTTTTAGCTTTACCGTGGACTTTCCATCAAAATAATTTCTTCGGTGTTGATTTCATTTTAGAATTGTGATAGATGAAACTTCATATGTTGGTGGACTAAAGCTCTTGACTTTTAGGTTGCTCTGTTTTTTGAGATTTTGCAAGTTATTTTCAGTTATGCGTTTTGGTAGAGGAACCAAGTTTCTCAATCTTAAACTTGCCTCTAGTGCAGGATTCTCGAAAATATACAGGCATTGTTGAGGTCTTCTGTTGTGATTATGAGACAATAGACGGTATAAATAAGGCTGTTCTAAATCCTTTGCTTCAAGAGCTCATTAGGAACCCATTTTTTCAATATTTTAAAACCAGATTTAGGGTATTCTAAATGTTGTGATTCCAGAATTGGTTTGTGGTAGTGGTTGTGTGAGCAATTCATTTCAAGGATTCCATTTGTTAATGGGATGCTCGTATTTATAACAATGGTTTTAAAATTTGTTAGGATTGATTTCGTGCAACTAAAGTTTTTCTTCGGTATGCAAGTGAGTTTCCAATGTATTCATTTCTGGGAATGGTTTGAGCTTATTAGATGATGGTGGTGAGAATGCCCAGAAAAATGAATTTGATGAATCCTTTAAAAAGGCGATGTTGCACGGTCTTCCATCATTTGATTTAAAATGTTCCCCGTGGGAACCAACAGTATGTCGTTGATCAACTCTAGATTGAAAGGCCTTTAGAGGATGAATTGAAGTGGATAATCCTTGGACTCATGATCACTAGACTTGTAACTGTAAAATTCTTGTATCCTGTTTTAGGCTTTCAGATTATAATTATGTGTTGTTGTTGCTTGCTTTACAAATTTTGAGGGTTTAAGCATCAAAACATAAGTTTTGGTTCTCTTTTTTTCCTTTTTTTTTCTTTTTTCTCTATTAATCATGTGTGCATTCCTCTATAAGCTAGACCTGAGATTATCTCTTATTCCAGTTATTATAATTGAACTTTTGGACACTTTCTGATTACGATCACGTCGTATTAGTTGTGCCTTTTTTTCCAAGTAATAATAATGAATTATCTCTTTTTTTGTAGGTGAGATGACATGTTAATCTGCAACTGAATCCCGAACGATATACTGGCTATTATGGGGCATTAATCAGGAGGATATGGGACGCTATATGTGCATAACTGTCCAAAATGTTCGTTTCTCGTCTCTTTAATTACTTCGATGATCTTGTATTCGAGCTTTTGCAAATAGACAATATCTGCTATAGTGGTTGCCTCATTCAAGGTGGTTTTCTTATGTTTTTTGTGTTGTTTCTTAGTGCAATGTGTTTGTATGCTGCTGAACCAGCATTCCTTGTGTCACACTGTTTCCTGTAGTTTCTATTATTTAGTGTGACGCTTATTGTTTTCTAAATTTCTGCTTGAGTATATAAAAAAAATTTGTTTAGTTGATACTATATATTTTGCACAGATCAAGAAGTTTCAACATGTGTGTGTGTTGTTCTTTCTTTCTTTCTTAAAATATTTTTTTTTGAGGCTACAAAACTTGATTTGTGGACCTGGGCACTGATTATAGAAACAATACTTGAGTAAATAAATAGAAATTCTTGATCATTCGATCATTCTCAAATTGTCCGTGGACTTAACCTTCCTTCATTTTTTTATATATTGTAGATATTTCTAGAGGAATTTGTCAAGAGAGGAGAATTATACAAGTTAATTTCTGGGATTCACTCCTCAATCTTAATTTGTATCGCCTCTTATTACCTGCTTGATGAAACTAAAAAACCGGCTTGCTTCATACTTTTCCTTTGTATAATCAAAATTTTACTAAGATTCTTGTTTTTCTTCTGTTAATTTTATGCATGAGAATCTTTCTTCTGGGTCCTATTATTGTCTGAGCATCTAATATGACATACATATACTTTATACCATAACCCTTGGAGCAAACAAATCAGGTGGAAAATGTGAGACCATAGGATGAAAGATCAAATAGCTTAGTCATTGGCACCGCGCCTTGCGCGGTGCAAAGTAAACTAGTAAGTTCATAAGATGTGAGCATATCTAAAGCTGGGTAAACAGCACTCTCCAATTCTGTAGTACGGGCAGCCAGGAAACTGCAAATGGCTTCTAATGCAACCTCAAGAGCCCAAAACTCAAATGGAGAGTCTGCAACGCACAGTCATATCTCAGCCATCTTAGGTACAGAGAGTAAAATACTTCTTCATGAAAAGGAAAAAAAACCTTTAAGAGATACCATCTTCTTCACCCGTCACAACATCTTGATGCACAGTCAAATTCTTCTCATTCCCATTATCATCTCGAATAACATTTAATGATTGTAAGGTATTCGTTACGCCTTGAACGTCGATTGTTAACCTGTAATCACAACAAGAGAACAAACCACAATATACAATTCCTTCAATTATATAAATCAAAACATCAAACAAGTGTAAGGGAATTGGGCTCAGGTCGAGCAGGGTTTCCTTTCAACGTCGTCACCGGGGAACCAAGGTATCGTAGCCTAAGGTGGGAGACACACACACTGCCCGAAATTCCAGTAGGCGTTGGACGAAAACAGCAAGGGAATCGCACACAGGGGTTACACCGAGGAAGGAGGTAAGGGCAACACAGAGCACTAAACAGCCAAGCAGAGTTAGCACAACCACGGCTAACAGCAAGGCAAGAGCTCAAGCCACAGATCCGAACACACCGACGCGAAAGGGGGGGGGGGGGGGCAAATACACAAAGGATTATCGGTATTAAGACTTTCCTCATCATGGAACAAAACCGTGATATATAGCAACGAGGAAGACGCAATGAAGGAGAGCAAGTCCCAAGGAACGTGGATTCAAGCAAGCCGAGGAGACGCAAGGAAGGATCGAGAATGGGTAGTAAGTGAAGAGCCAACTGGTAACAGAGGGGCTCGGGAAACATAAGAGAGGAAAAAAAGAAGGCCAAGGCCCAAAGAAGGTAATGGGCCAAACCCAACAAATCTCCACCTTGGCACAATACCGGCTCCACCTCAACGTAAGGAAAAACCCCATAGATGACTCATCATCGCCCAAAGGGTCCCCACAACACACAAAGTATTGTGTGGACCAAATTCCTGTCATAGCACAAAGCACAGACAAAGAACACGGACAATAACCAACACAAAGGGGGTTAAAGTCAATAACCGGGGCAACAATTCTATAACACGCACAAAGCAGTTATAGACTACCAACACAGTCAGCAACACTAATCAATCACTTGTATCAAAATTCAAAATTTTTACAGATGATTGCAATTTAGAAATAGGTAAACACTTAGTTCCCATATCAGCAGGATTATATTCAGAAAGAATTTTTTCAAGATTAACTAACCCTTTAGCCACTACATCTCTAATGTAATGAAATCTAACATCAATATGCTTAATGCGATCATGAAAAACAGGATTCTTACACAGTTGAATGCCGGACTGAGAATCAAAAAATACCTCTACCTTACCTTCGAGCAAGTTAAGTTCAGAGATCAAACATTTCAGCCAGACAGCTTCCTTCAAAGCTTCTGTTACAGCAACATATTCTGATTCCGTTGTCGACAAGGCAACTATATGCTGCAGCTGCGATTTCCAACTTATGCATGCTCCACACAAAGTGAAAACATATGAAGTGGTAGATTTTCTATTGTCCTTATCATTAGCATAATTAGAATCAACATAACCTTTCAAGTTGACACCTTCAGCACATTTAGAAAAACATAAGCCATAATGCATAGAGTTTTTCAAATATCGCAACAACCATTTAACAGCATTACAATGTACCACACCAGGATTAGACATATATCTACTCAAGCAGCTAACAGCATAAGCAATGTCAGGTCTAGTGCTAACCATCAAATACATTATAGAACCAATTGCATTTGAATACGGTACATTTTTCATGGCATCAAAATCAACATCAGTTTTGGGACTTTGATCTTTACTTAGCACAAAATGAGCAGCTAAGGGCACGTTAACAGGTTTTGCATCAAACATGGAAAATTTCTTTAAAATTTTCTCTACAGAAGAAGTTTGCTTTAAACAGAGAGTAGATTCCTTTCTGTCTCTAACAATGTCCATGCCTAGGATTCTACTAGCATCACCTAAGAACTTCATATCAAATTTATCACTTAAACAGTTCTTAATATGCTCAATGGATTTCAGACAAGGGTTAGCAATCAACATGTCATCCACGTAAATCAACAAGAAAACAGGCACTGGCATTTTATCCTTAAAATACAAGCAATGATCAAAAGAGCTTCTTTTAAATTTTAAGGTAAGCATGCATTCATCAAACTTTTTATTCCATTGCCTAGGTGACTGCTTTAGGTCATACAAAGATTTATTAAGCAAACAAACGTGATTAGGGTTCTTTGAGTCAACAAAACCATCAGGTTGTTTCATGTAAATCTTTTCATCTAAGTCACCATGCAAAAAAGCGGTTTTAACATCCATCTGTTTAAGTTCCCAATTAAAGTGAGCAACAAGTGATAATAAAATTCTCACAGTAGTAAACTTAACAACAGGAGCAAAGATTTCAGTATAGTCAATACCCTCTCTTTGAGTAAAACCTTTTGCAACTAGCCTAGCTTTATATCTAACAGAATCAGTTTCATTCTTTACCTTAAATAATCATTCGCAATCTACCAAAGAGCAATTAACAGGTTTAGGTACAAGAGTCCATGTATGATTCACAACTAGAGAATGCATTTCATCTTTCATGGCACTAAGCCAATACACAGCATTTTTTGATTTCAAAGCTTCATTATAGGTCTTAGGCTCACAATTATCAATTGACTCAAACATATTGAAAACATGCGATGTGAGGTGAAAATCATTAAACCTAGCAGGTTGTTTCACATTTCTTTTAACCCTATCCCTAGTCAACATATAATCATGCAGATCTTCATGTTCATTAGCAACCAATTCATTATGCACATGTTCGTCAACATTTTCATGCAAATTAGGTTCATTAACAGGCAAGTTCTCATGATTCATATCAGGGAGCACATTGTTTTCAATAACTGGGGAAACAATAGGCAAAGATTCCACCTTGCTCGGTGTAGTCACAGACTCACAATCAGATTCAGGCAAAGATGGAAGCAAGCAAGGCATTTCAGATTCATTAAAAATGACATCCCTACTTATAATAGTTTTGAAACCAGGTTCACATCTTAACCAAAGCCTATATCCTTTCACACCCTCAGGATAACCAAGAAAGACGCACTTAACTGACCTAGGTTCAAGTTTGTCTCCTTTCCTATGCACAAAAGCAGAACAACCAAACACTTTAAGATTTGAAAAATCGAATTTCTTACCAGAAAAAACACTTTTGGGACACTTACCATTCAAAGGCACGGAAGGGGATCTATTTATCAAATAAGAAGCTGTCACGACAGCTTCGCCCCAGAACGTCTTTGAGAGTCCAGAAGATGTAAGCATACTTCTAACTCTCTCGAGTAAAGTTATGTTCATCCTCTCAGCAACACCATTCTGCTGGGGAGTATAGGGCACAGTCTTGTGTCTCAGAATCCCTGATTCACTGCACAAGTCATTAAACAAGATATTGCAGAATTCCATTCCATTATCTGTCTTAAGCCGTTTAATCTTTTTTCCAGTTTGGTTTTCAATCAAAATCTTCCAGTTTTTAAATTTATCAAAAACATCAGATTTATTTTTCATTAGAAAAATCCATACTTTTCTAGAGTAATCATCAATGATAGACAAAAAATACCTATTACCACCTTGAGTTGGGACGGATGAAGGTCCCCAAACATCAGCATGCAGGTATTCAAGTATATCAGAACATTTAGTCACATTGGGGGAAGGGGAGATATGAAATTTAACTCTTTGTTGTTTGCCTAAAACATAGGAATCACAAAAAGTCATGCAAGACAATTTATCCCTACCAAAACAACCATCTTTATGTAAAATCTCTAATCCTTTAGAACTCATATGACCTAACATTTTATGCCATAAATCAGTTAAATCGTCTGATACAGAATTAGCACAGATTTTACCATAATCAGAGACTGTTTTGCAAACATACAAATTCCTTCTTTTCTCAGCCTTAAAAGCTACTAAAGACCCCCTCATAATTTTCATGCAATCATTTCCCCATTTACCCTCATAACCATCAGATTCTAAAGCTGCACAAGACATCAAGTTATTGCACAAAGCAGGAACATGTCTAACATCTTTCAAAGTCACAGAATAACCAGATTCAAATTTCAGACAAATATTACCAATACTAGAAACTTTACATAATTTCTCATTGGCCATAGAAACAGAAGCATGCTCAATTTCCCTGTAGCTAGAAAACAAATTTTTAAGTGGTGTCATGTAATAAGTCAACCTGAATCAATAAGCCATTCATTTTCACACAAAGGTAATGAAAGCACAGAGTTCACTGGGTCACATAATTCAGTCACCATAAAAATATCCCCTATGTTTTCCCCTGAGGTAGAAGCATTGTTCGCTTGTTCATTTGTCTGATTTCCATTTCTTTTCTGATTCTTCTTTTTAGGGCAATCTTTTATGAAATGATTTGGGTCCCCACAATTGTAACATTTCTTTTCTCTAGGCCTAGATTTCGATCTAGCCCTGCTTTTTCCTCTTTTATCACTTTTCTGATATTGGTTATTGTAAGATTTGTTATTATGCCTATGTTGTGATCTACCACGAACGTGCATAACTTCACCAGAGGATTGTCTATTACCTTTGTTAACTTTTAGATCTAATTCCTTGCTTTTTAGGCCGTTCATTACAGTATCCAATGTAATAGAATCTCTACCGTACTTAATGACGGATTTTACATCACTATAATTTTCAGGAATAGCATTTAAAAGAACAATAGGTGAATATTCGTCAATGTTCTTATCTCCTGTCAATTTAATATCTTGAATTAACTTAGTAAACACATCCAAATTTTCATCTACGTCTTTGTTCAAGTCTAGCTTGAATCTGAAAAATTTTTCTAGCAAGAAAAGTTTACTTGGCAAAGATTTTTCAGTATACATTTCTTCCAATTTTTCCCAAAGTTCTTTTGCAGATGATAGTTCACCACATTTCCTGAGCACAGAGTCAAATAAGTTCAAGATAATAGAAGACTAAGCATATTCGTCATCTTCAAGTTTCTTAGCAGATGCAATGTTTAAGATTCCTTTCATCTTTTGTTGCCATATCGAAAAAGCAGATTTTCCATTAAAGGGTTCAATGTTATATCCAGAAATTGAAGCCATCACAAATAAGCAAGGAGGCACACACAATTTCAACAACCAGGCAGCAGAAGCAAGGACCACAAGGCACAAACAAAATATGAAAGAATCAATCAAGCTAAGGGGAGGAGAAATCGCTATCACCCACAAGATCACAATACACTCAAAGGTGTACGAGCATGGGGCTTCGGATAGAGATTTTCCTACGGGTAAGGGACACAATCACTTAGAAACAAAGTAGTAAAATGATTAAGGGTCAAGATAATCACTTACTACCCAGAGACCAAAGCTCTGGGGTGACGAAACCACCGAAGATCCGTACACAGCCTGAATACACACACAGCCTGAGTACACTGCCCGAAGCACCAAAGTGCAATGCCCGAGATCTGCCCGAGATTCCAGCCGCTGCCCGAACTCCACCGAACACTCCACCAGGCACGGAACACTCTGATACCACTGTAAGGTATTCGTTCCGCCTTGAACGTCGATTGTTAACCTGTAATCACAACAAGAGAACAAACCACAGTATACAATTCCTTCAATTATATAAATCAAAACATCGAACAAGTGTAAGGGAATTGGGCTCAGGTCGAGCAGGGTTTCCTTTCAACGTTGTCACCGGGGAACCAATGTATCGTAGCCTAAGGTGGGAGACACACACACTGCCCGAAATTCCAGTAGGCGTTGGACGAAAACAGCAAGGGAATCGCACACAGGGGTTACACCGAGGAAGGAGATAAGGGCAACACAGAGCACTAAACAGCCAAGCACAGTTAGCACAACCACGGCTAACAACAGGCAAGAGCTCAAGCCACAGATCCGAACACACCACGGAACAGGGACGCGAAAGGGGGGGGGGGGCAAATACACAAAGGATTATCGGTATTAAGACTTTCCTCATCATGGAACAAAACCATGATATATAGCAACGAGGAAGACGCAATAAAGGAGAGCAAGTCCCAAGGAACGCGGATTCAAGCAAGCCAAGGAGACGCAAGGAAGGATCGAGAATGGGTAGTAAGTGAAGAGCCAACTGGTAACAAAGGGGCTCGGGAAACATAAGAGAGGAAAAAAAGAAGGCCAAGGCCCAAAGAAGGTAATGGGCCAAACCCAACAATGATTTCAGTCGCCTTCGAAGGTCTTCTACTATAGGAACAACGTTCTCATCCAACGGATCACGAAGCAACGCCTAAACAATAGCAAGTTCAACATCAAAGCCTGTACCATAAAGTAACCCTCAAACAATGTGCCCTTCAAAACTTTTACCTATATTTCTTAACGAGAGAGAACCACATCTTCTCATCTTGGAAATCTAATATTTGCGTTAGAGTCGCAGTATTTGGACCACAAGAACAAAGAGTAAATGTCTTGCCACTTTAATAAAAAAAAGATTATTTATTGTTTAAAGATTAAATTCAAAACCCAAATTCACTTGGATATTTGAAGTCGATAAGCTACTTCAGCATCTGAAATTTTTTACTATATCAACCATAAAAATCAAAATGGGATATATTATACTGTTGCACTTGGTATAATCTGGCAAGGAGCACTTTTGTGAAGGAATTCAGCCATGATAAGCAGCGAAATGTGGAACTTTTGTTTTTAACAGAACTTTGGGAAACTTCATTTGGTAACCTTAACTCAAAATGGGATATATTATACCGTTGCACTTGGTATAATCTATGCATTAGACCACTGAATGTTCAAAGTCCATTTCTGATGACTTCAATCTCTCTGTTGTCATGCACTCAGTAGCTATTGTGGGAGTTTCTTGGATTTGTCTTGTTATTTTGTGTCTACGGGTTCGAGTTAGTTGTAGTTTTTTGGATTGTGTCTTGTTATTTTGTTTCTACGGGTTGGAGAGTTGATGTACTAGATTGATTAGTTGTAGTTTGTAATAAGATTGGAGTACCCCTTATACTCATATTATTAATAATATTTCTCTTATAAAATAGAAGGGTTCGATTTGAGTATAATTGTGGGGTTAAGATTCGATTCCATCGTTTAATTCCTTAATGCATCGAATATGTATGGAATCATTTCAAGAGTCCAATCTGCTAAAGTCATTAAACATATTTGATTTTGTATCCAAGTCCAAATCTATGAAAAATGAATTGAAAAAACGAGGTCTTGTGCCATTGAAAAAAATGAATGCCAAATTGTGTAAATTCTGCATGGGATTACCGTTTGGAGCGAAAGATAAGATTCAGCATCTTTATTATATCCGTTATTTGGTTCGAGTATAACAATAATTTGAATTAAAAATAATTATATTATCAATATCTTTCAATTTATTATCCATATATTATAAATCATTTACCATCATATCCCACTGAGTCAAACAATATTTTTTAACTCACTCATCTATCAATCTCATATTACAATTGGGTTATTGATACGATCATAAGAGATAAATAAGTAATGTTGTATTAGATGTACTAATAACTATATGTACTAACAATGTATTCATACAATAAAAAATCAATGAAATAGTTTCTTTCCCAAATGCTCTCTTCCCAATCTCCAAATTCTTAGGAGATTGAGTGATCTCAAATCCACTCTAACGATGCTCTCGTCGTTCGTTCTCATCCTCGTTGCTTTTTCGATTCTGCAATTTTTCGTTTCACTTCAAAAAAAAAAAATTAAATTTGTTGCGATCACGTTGTGCTGTAAATTTTTGTGAAATTGTAATTCACTGTTTCGATTGAAGAAAATCACTAAAATTTAGATTGTAGAAAGCAGAATTCCAGAATTTCAGTAAATTGTTTGATCGAGAATTCAGTGCAGAGTTGCGCAGATTGCGTCTTTACATGTGTTTTCAGAAAATTTTCGGTTGTACACTGGAAGAGTTCAAACGATTTCAGCAGTGTATTGGATGAAATGTGCGTCTCAAATTTACCGATTGAAGGGAGAATTATATCAAAAAAGCCTGATTTCAATCTACTGTGCGATCCTTGTTCTCCATTGGCTGTGCGATTGTTTCCATGGATCAAATTCCGCATTTGAAGGTTATGTTGATTGGTGCTTTGATTCGATCATTTGAATTTGAGTTTCTGTTATGATTACGTCAAGTTGCGATCAATTTTCGAACGAATTGCAAATTACTGTTTCGATCGAAATTGTGGAGGGATTCTGCAGCTTTTGATTGTTTCTGATTTTTTGTTTTTCGCAATTCAGCAAAAGATTCCTTAGAGCAAATTCTGAAATTTGTTGCTGCGTGCATTGTGATTGATTTCTTCGGTGCTTGCGACGATTCCGGACAGAAACTTTGCCTTTGAGTGATGATCTGAAATTGTCCAGTGATCTGAATTTGTACATAAAATTGCTATCAATCCTTGTCACAACAGCTGGAGTACCGATAACTGGAGGAGAATTTGTTGACTTCTTCATTTCAGTGCTACTGTATACTAGCACAGCAGATTGAAGAGGAGTTGTTGAATTTATCTCTTGGTTGCAATCTTCATCAAGTTACGGCAGCACCTCATATTAAATTTCATTTGTACAAAATTTCTGTGAGTTGTCCGTGCGATTGGCGTGCTGTGCTGTGCATTGCAAGTGCGAAGTGTTTGCGGTAATTGCACAACAAACCATCAATATGGTCTTGTGCTTGTCGAGATTGGATGCAAAATCGCAATGGTCACCGAATTCATCAACTCCACTCCAGCTGCTGAAGTCGATGCCTAACACAAGAGCATATGGTAGCAACTCCACACCAAGTAAATTTCGACGTTAATTTCTCCAACCTCGCATTGGCTCAAACCAATAACGCAAGCATTCAAGAAGATTTGAAATCGATGCGTCAATCCATGCTGGAGTTAAAGGCAATGATGGCGGATTACGCCAACGATCAACCCGAGCTTATCGAGGCTTCATCCTTGATTACAAGCGATCCTTCTGGAATGGGAGTTGAGCTTGATATTTCTAACAACACTGCGTACTTGGAGCAGAATTTGGAAGAACATACTCAAGCATTTGATCAAGAAGAAGTTGTCCAACTACAAATAGAGCCGAGCAGAGGGTGTTTTTTTCCTGGAAGGGAACTAAACATGACATTAACCTATTATAGGGGACGAAGTTGGATACGTAATTCGATTTGAAGATTGCACAGATCCAGAGGCTATAATAAGTATATGGCTGATGTCATGCTTGTTAGTGAGATTCTGCCTGATGACAATTTATCTCCACACTCGATAGTAATAATTGATGGGGCTCAAGAGAGGACAACCATTCACAAGTCCAAATCTCTTTCTGTCTCAAATCTTCTATATTCATTTCCAGATAAGCGTAAAAACAGTGGAATTCAACGGAGGAATCAAACACATTTGGGTTATGCGGGTGACTACAACGATGATTCATACAGGGAAGCACATGCACTTGTTCTGTTGATGGTTCTATTAAACAGTGGTCATATTGGCATTATTGCCTTAGGGAATGCATATCACGGTGGTCGACTCAAATATGTTTATTGGATTGGATGTCGTTGGAAGAAATTTTGCAAGCTATTACCAACCTCGGCGCACTTATGTAGTGCTACACCTTGAAGACAATGTGTTTGTCGAGCGAACGGTAATGATCGATAAATAAGTGATGTTGTATTTGTTAGCTGATAAATAAATGTTGATGTACTAGTTAGTTGAGGTAATTAGACAAGTTTACTACTACAAAAAGAGTATAAATAGCTATATGTACAAACAATGTATTCATTCAATCAAATATCAATGAAATAGTTTCTTTCTCAAATGCTCTCTTCCGAATCCTTCAATTCTTAGGAGATTGAGTGATCTCGAATCTACTCTCTATCAGTTATTTCTTTAATATGTATGAATTTTATAGAAAATCTCAATATTTCATTTATTATTTATTATATTGAAAATTTATTTTACTTCACCTAAATATATTCGGGAGGCCGATGACTTGTAGTCTATCTGGCACCGATCGCAATTGCAACCCAGATGTCTCGTGTTCATATCTTCGTCACCCAACCCCACTAGTTGTAAGACTTGCTCAGAAAAAAGTAAATAAATACATTCGTGAGTCAGATCAGAAATAGTGTCCCGTGAGGTAGGATTCATCCCTTCATTAGAATAAGGCACTATCAAATGGGGTAGCCAAGACATAATTGTCATATCATTAATATAATTTAAGAATTGACCATGCATGTGCAAACCACCAATCCGACCAATCAAATTTGACTAACAGATAATAATTAAATAAATTTTGTCCAATCATTCAGTAATTAAATATATATACATTTAATAATAGTAAAATAAAAGGAACAGTCCCCATTAACATCCACATGGGCATGTTCCCTCTGGTTCTCTGGTTGGGGGACTATAATATTCAAGAAAAAATTAATTACATCAAAACAAAAATACCAAAAAGAAGAAATAAATACTAATATTAACGCAGATTAAAAAGCAGACACAGACACAAGAATGACAACCAGGGTAGATTTATTAATTTAAAAATTAGGACAGTTCTTTAATCCTCCCTATATTTTAGGGTAATGACTTGTAATTTAAGGTATTTGAAGAATCATTGCGCAATAACACTTCTTACAAGTTACAAAATATGTGATCAATGAATAATATTTAACAGGTAATTACATTAATCGAGTAAATGACAATTTACCCCATAGATTGTTAATAACATTTTATCCACGTGGTTTGTAGGCATTTTACCCCGATGGTTTACAGATAAGACATTTTACACAATGTGATTTTACAAACATAACATATTGCCTCCATCACATGTCATACTGTATATTTTTAAATCATATAGGATAAACTGTCTATTTTTGAAAACCACATGGGCAATCTATCTATTTGGAAAACCGTTTGTTGCCAAAAACCTAAATTAATAACAAGCCAAATAGCATACAAGTGCAATATATTATTGTGCCAAACCAATATTTAGACACCTTAGTTATGTCTTTACGACAATAAAATACAGACTAGTCAAGAAAATTCAAGAACAAGTTAACATGAAAATCTAAGCTTACTAGTTACATAGAAAACAACTTCTTGCTTGATCAAACCATATATTGCATTTTTCACAAGAGGTACGTCATTCAATAATTTTAAGTTGCATTAATTAGCACCTGTTCTTGCATTTCTCCATGGCTCTTGGTGCTGAAAATGAGGCCAAAAAGGATAAAACATAAGGTAAAACTATTAAAAAATATGTAGGTAATAGAGAAGATTCATGTAGAGTGAAATTGTATATCTATTATGCTAACAATTTAAATTGTTGGGGGAAGTGATTTTTTAAACATTTTTGGGTCATTGTCCTGACTCGTGCCCGAATCGTCCCAAAGGGAGACATGCGTCTTTACCATCTTGATAAGGCCGGAGGCTCTATCGATTTAATTCTTCGTGAATGATTGTGTATATATGCATCATTCATCAATATATTTCCACATACATGTTTGTTTATGTGCGTGTGCGTGCAAAGAAAAGAGGTAGATACGTACCGAGGCCAATTGCTTCTGATCCTTTCATGATTCGAAGGCGCTTGCATGAATTAACAAACATCCTGCATATTATTTAGACCAAGCACAGTCCAATTAAAATAAGCATTAATTATCAATAGTTATTCAATTACCCAAATAATTAATGCCTATAAATCTTTGGAAATTTGATAATTATCAGGAGACATGGGGAAATTTCCACTGTGATATATAATTAAATTCCTATAAAAACTTTATTTTAAAAGAGAACAAATGTTAGTTCAACTAACTAGTTGTAGTTAGTAGATGGTTTGTGCAAGGAGAGGAATCTGTTCAGATGAATATTGAAAGTAAACGTAGATAAATAAATTTTACTCATATGATTTTTCAAATACATAGTTTACACTAATTTGAAAATAAACAGTTTAGCTCATTTGTTTGAAAACTAGACAGTTTACCCCATATGGTTTGTGAATATGTGCAAAACATCTCCAGCATGTAATGAGGTTGTGTGCTATGTTTTGTGGTAAAATACCTATTTGAAAAGCATAGACCGCATAAATGAAAACTGTATATTTACAAACCACAATAGGTAAATGACATATTAGCGATACCAACGGGGATAAATTATCAATGACTCAAATATAAAATATAACTTTCGTTGTTATCACCCATAAAAGTTTGTATATATAATAAACAATTTAAAAACTTATAGTCTATAATTAATTGAGCGTGATTAATAAGCAAATAAAAGTGAGATTAATAAAGAAATACTTACTCCCATGGTACATCCCCCACGAGCATCCAATCGCCATCCTTATCTTCATAGGTGGGAACATATTCAGAACTATTCAGCAAATCCATCAATTTCCTCTCATTCATAAAATCTATCATTCCTTGGGTCCCATAATTGCCTGTATATTTACATATATATCGATTGCAATTATTTTATTTCACCTTTAATTTAATTCATTACTAAACAACCCTTATAATTAATTAAATCTCACAAGAATTTTGAAAAAAAAGCTAATATATCTATATCAAAACTATTAAATGATATTATATTACTCAAAAACTTGATCGACTCGTTCTTCCAGGTAAATCATATACTTTAATACTACTCATATACTGAAAGTGAGCAGATGACAAGCGTGACAGAGAGCGCAAGATAGCCGCCGTTTGATTCAACCACGTTTTAAATCTATATGTTTGTTCTTATATCCTGTTTTTTCGTATAGTATATCATAATTTGTTGCACGTTTCACAACACTTTAAAATTTAATGACATATACATAACAACTTACCCATGGTGAAAGAGCTAAACATTTTGGCCAAGGCATCGGAGAGTTGTTGATAGCTCTTGTACATTTCCAAGTCCACTTTGCGGAGATACGGTGCACCATCCATAGACACCTTCACAAAGGTGGCGGTGCCGCTGCTGCTCGAATTCTTCTCTGCCGATTCTTCATTATTGCTCTTCTGATGGGCCAAATTGTTCTTGCGGAAAGACCGGACTGGTGGCCATCCCACCACTTGTGCCCTAAACCCATATATTTGTAAGAAAATGGGAAAAAGAATTGTAGTTTTGGTATAAAATATACGATGTTTGTGGTGTTATCAGAATTGCATGGCAGAAAACATCTTAACAAGAGCAACGAATCAAATATTTTTCGAGTCGGCTCGAAAAGTTTGTGAACATATTAGATTCGTTTACACCCCTAGTTGTTATCCATGCAAATAATTTTCCTTTAAGAAGAAATATACAAATTATTTGTTCTCGAAAAGAGAACATCATATCAGCTCGAAGCCTCTCGTTTTGTTTTATATCTTTTGTTAAACTCGGAGCCACGATTAAAATCTAGTGAGCGAAATTTTTTAAAAAAAGAATTAAGGGTAAGATAAAAAATCTATAAAAAATCTATAAAAAATACTAAAATAAATTGGAAGTGCGGCCGCCGCGATCCCTCCTCCGTAACCAAGAGAATTATGTCATTTCAATTTTTTTTGTGGAGTTAGGAAATTAAGTAACTTTACGTGCACACAAATTTGTTTGCGCACGTCTAACTCACATCCTTGCACGTGTAATTTTCCACAAAATGTGATACAATTTTTACACCAAAAAGTATGATAAAAGATACATACCTTAATAATAATTCAATTGAATAAAATTTCAATTATGTAGTTATAAAAAAAATAAAACTTTGGGACACAAAATACGTGAACTATCCTTCTCTTTATCATGTTCAAAAGTAAATAAAAACTAACTTAGCTGGTGGCTTGACCGGATCTTTGGGATGAGCCACGGCCTTCTCCTTAGCTGAAGTTTTCTTGGCCTCCTCCTCCAGATCTGAAGCAGCTGATTCATTAGATTGAAGTTTGAGTTTCAGATCAACAGTTTCAGAAAACCCTCTCTTCCCAGTAAACTTGATAAGATCAGCTTCATCTCCTCCACCCCCGCCGGGAAGTCCGAGGCATAGCTCAGTTTCCTTGAGATTCAGGCCATGCTCCTCACCGAACAAAGCCGACGACAATTTCCGTCCAGCTTGCATCAAACCTTGCGTCTTTTTTGTCCGTCGCGGGTAACTTTTTTCCTTCTTCTTCTTCTTCTGCTTCGTAAAGTTGTTATGGTTTGAGGTGAAGTGTGAGTTTTGCGAGTGTTTTGTTTGTGTATGCAAATAATATTAATATCAGAGGAAGCAATGTATATGACTTTCATGTGCAAATATACTACTGGTTAAAGTGGCCTATCAATTCTGTCTAATCGCGTGTTGACACGTGGAAATTGCATAAATATATAAATATAGATTTGTCTGGGATCATGAGCATGTTACTTAAATAATGAAATTTTAATTTTGAAAAATATAATCAATAAAGAAACATTTGCTTTTACGGGTTACTTTTTTTTATTGGAAAAGTTTATATTATATGTGATATTTTTTTAAATAAAGACATACAACAGTGGTAACGGCTTAAATATATGTTTTAGGATAATGTACAGACATGTTTTAGAAATATTACCTAATTAATCAATACTTTTACGTGATAAATGTATCAAGTGGGTTGTTTTTATATTACATAAATTTTAATTTAATCGCATTTAATTATTAAGGGTACTGATTATCGTGTGGCCCAGAAGAAGAAAAAAAACGAAAAACGAAAAACGAACCACGCTTAAGTATATTTTAATTAAACTTCCACCTCAATTAATGGCCATAGAGCTATGATGCACTGACAGTGATACGACGACACTGACACGGATACGGTGACATGAATTTTTAAAAAAATTCTGAATACGACATGGTTGAGACACGCCTATATATATATTTGTAATATATTATTATGTTACAAATACTAAAATTCACATTTTTTTAAATTCTAAAATCATGTAAAATCAACAAAAATATTCTTACCAAATTCAATAAGCATATAAATAAATAAATGCATGTCAATGAAATCATCATAGTACCACACATAGTAATAATAAATCTATACTATTTCAATTCACATAAAGTTTAACTAACACGTCTAAATTTATTTTAGCCAAAAAAATTTTAAATTGTACAATTAACACCCAAAAGTGTCTTTTCTGTGTCGGACACACCGATGGGTGTGTCCGATTTAGAGAGGAGTATGCGACACTGGTGTCCGATTTTATTTTTATAATAAAATAAATGACACGTCACGTGGCGTGTACGACACGTATCCGATGAGTGTCTTAGAAGTGTTGGTGTTCGAGAAGTGTTCGACACTGCAACGAGTAATTTTTAGGAGTGTCTATGCATCATAGCCATAGAGTATGACATAAATAAATTTAGATTATTGATCTAATATTTGGAATAATATCATATATGATAGCCAACAATAATTCACTATTCCGATTAGCCACCTGAAGGCGATAGGCCAACACTAAAAACAAAAAACGTACAAGTATTAGTTTTTTATATTTTTGTTAAATTTAAATATATGTAATTTAAAATACTCTTTAATAGGTTAAATTTGTCGTATACACCCCAAAAATGCCCCTATTACTTAAACAGTGAAATTTGGTTTGGCGTTTGATTATTTTGGCTAACATCCTAAATAGTCTTCCATTATTTTCGGAGAGTTTAATTTATGACAACGGAACACGTCACCTGACGGCGTTTAAATTTCATTAATAAATAATATAATGTTCTAAAAAAAAAAGTTGTGTACACATTATATAAAACTAAATGCTAAAAAACCTCAGTGATGTTAAAAATAGATAGTAGCGAACGGACGTTGTTGGGAAAATATTTATAAGTTTTGGTAACAAACGTCTACTGCTTGAAGCATCTACTGCATCGAAAAAGCATATTGATGAAAAGAACGTTGATTGACTCTACAAATGTCTATCGGGTGCAAATATTGTAAGATACCTTCAACCGTGTGTAAAGACTAAGAGATAACGTCAACCCGATACTGAAAGTAGAAGATACCATCTACCGGATGCAAAGAGTAAAGATATCGCCTACCAGATCTAAAGGCTTATCATCTACCTGATGCATAGAATGAACGTCTACTGGAACCAGAGTATCCAGTCCAATGTGCAAATCCATAGGAGATACCAACAGACGATTAAGAAGACATTAGTTGACCTTAGTCCAGCAGACTAAGTAACTAATGACTCTCCAGCAGACGATGGAAAAGACATCAGTTGATCTTTTGTCCAAGCAGACATACAGTCAAGGAGAAGCCAACAAACGTATACGACAACAAGATAAAACACGTACAGACTCACTATGACAAAGGTATAACAGAGGACGCAATGCCATATCAGTGCCACCAATCGCCTCAGGTTAAACTAACCGTTGATAAAAGAAATTGGAAAAAAGACTATAAGGATTTGGAAGAAAATCAGGAAGCTGATTTTACGCGGTTCTTTCCAATTGAGGAGTAGTTGACGTTATACTTTTACGTCTATAAATAAGTCGAAAAGAAGAATGGAGAAAGCTCTCAACTTTTAGAAATCCCAAATCAACTTCATTCATATACAAGCAAAACATTCAAAACGCATATTGCAATATTCTGAAGTTTTGCAGAGTAGCACGAAAAGCATCATTGTGATCTTGAAAATCAAAGTTTACTGAGTCTGCTGCTCAAGAACACTTAAAGATCAAAAGTTTTATATTCTGTGTGAGTGTTGTAAAAACACATTGTAAACAACTGTGATTGTTGTATTGCTAGGAGTTTAGGCAAATTCGTGTGGGTGCCTAAGAAGGTTGTATGTTGTAAAGTGTAAACCAAAGTTTTCAAGTGTAACCTTCCTGCAAAGGAAGAATGTGAGACGTAGAAGCGTTTGTGCTTCGAACTTCCAGAACATATCTTGTGCCATTTACTTTGAGTACTTTATCCTTATGTTTCTTAATATCTACAAGTCAGCTCTAATCTCATAAGTCCAGTAGACATCTTCCGTACTATTTTAGTGTCTGCTAACTTGCTATCAATTGAGATCCTAGCACAGTACTTAACAGTCTGCTGTACTTAGAAGAATTGAGAAATTGAGTCTAGTGTTTATTCAAACCCCCTCTAAACACTACTCTGATTCTAACAGACGTTGCTCCCAAAAAATTTATTTTGTCACTCCAAAATTACAATCATCTTCTTAAATTTGCAATTTGTCATCCCTAAAATTATATTTTGACTCCTTAAATTTTTTCTGCATTCAAATTTTTTACATTACTATTTTTTGCCTCAACAAAAAATCTAAATCCGCCAGTGAAAATAGAGTTTATCACTCCCAAATAATTATATATTAGATATAATTGCACTGGAAGTGTGATGATTTTAACAATTATAGGAGTTTTTAAACTACCTCGAACTTTTTGCCTGATCTTTTAAGCTATGCCTCCATTTTTATTGTTATTTTCAAATTTATTTTGAATTACACGATTTGTTGTATTACAATTGATTAATGTTACCTTAATTTTTGGTTCGATCTGGTAACAATGAATAATATATGAACAATACCCAGCCTTTACAATGTTGGTTCTGCCACCCTTCAAAAGGAAGCCAGAATCGAGCCCCCTGCCTCCCAGGATGGGGAATCTGCCTCCATCCTAAAACCCTACTTTTCTCTTCCCCAATGGGCCTTAGCCTTTATTTAATTTAAATGGGCCACAAATTGGGTCTGGGTCATGAAAATGGGCCCTATTATTTTACGAGACCGGGTCGAGCCCATAGAGCTCGGGTCCAAACCGCACCGGGACAATTATCGGGGTATCAATAGTATCCCCCTCTAGTCGAGCTAGAGTAGCGCTGTATCGACTCCAACTGGTTAGGTGAGGACCCGGATCAGTAATCCTTCCAATGCCAAACCACGATGTGACCTTGCGCCGTCCCGAGTTCCCAAGTCATGCTGTCAGCAGAGTCATGACAATTCGAATGTCGATCCTTGATAGAATAAGCGACTCGTAAAGCCCCTATGAGGAACCGGTGTAATCACGGTACTGAACTTCTGTCAATAATAGTAGGTCGAACTGGGCAGTAGGAATCCGAACCGAAGCTACAATAATCGAGAGTTCCGAGCTGACAAAGGTGATCGAGAGATCTGAGGTGATAAAGTGCTTATCTTTGTTGGGCCGGACTGAGCAAATAAAGCTAGCCCGACCTGCTCTCCTGAGATGATGTATGAGATGATAATACCCCTCCGCCATGATATGAACAAATATTGCTCGCCCGCCCTGATCTGATCTTAACTCCGACATAAATAAGAGCAAATAATGCTCGCCTGAACTCCATAATCAATAAAGCTAGCTCAATTTCGTAGCAGATAAAACTCGCACTCCAGAGCTAATAACCCTCTGGATATCCAGAGCTAATAAATATGTGCTGAGCAAACAAAATACAAATGAGCTCCAAAAATGATCCATGTACAGAGCAAATAAATCCGGGCTGATCTGAGCTCCATAAGTAGTACCGAGCCGAGGAGTGAATAAGTTGATGTGAGCTCCAGAGACGAGATATATAGAGCAAATGGCACCTGTCTGTTATCTGTGCAGGGCTGGCCTGCAATAACTCCGAAGATAATAAACCGAGCATACAAGTCTATACTCCCTGAATAATAAACTGCACATACAACTCGTCTGTCCTGAACTCCAGAAATAACAAACTGACATAAGGTCGCATGACCTGAGCTCCAGAATAATAAGCTGAGCACATACAACTCGTACATATTGAACTCCATAATAAATGCGCGTAGGAGATATAGCTCATCTGAATTTGCAAAGTGACAGATGACTTGAGCTCTTGAGATGATAAAATGTTGAGCAAATAAAGCTTGTCTCATCTGATCCCGGAGAATAAATATGAGCATATAAGACATATCCGGTATGGACTCCAGATAATAAATATGAGCGAATGATTCTCGTCTGATTCGAACTCCGGGGCAGACTATCCAATAAAATCGTGCCTGGGCGGAACTTAATTTTCCCAGTCAGGGCTGACCTTAACTTCTATCGTAGTCAGGGCGATACCTTAACTTCTATCGTAGTCAGGGCGATACCTTAACTTTCATAGTCAGGGCGATACATTAACTTTCATAGTCAGGGCGATACCTTAACTCTTATCGTAGCCAGGGCGGACCATTAGCTTTTATCGTATTCAGGGCGGACCTTAACTTTCATCGTAGTCAGGGCGGACCTTAACTTTCATAGTCAGGGCGGACCTTAACTTTTATATTAGTCAGGGCGGACCTTAACTTTCATAGTAGCCAGGGCGGACCATTAGCTTTCATAGTAGCCAGGGCGGACCATTAGCTTTCATAGTAGCCAGGGCGGACCATTAGCTTTCATAGTAGCCAGGGCGGACCTTAACTTTCATAGTAGCCAGGGCGGACCATTAGCTTTCATAGTAGCCAGGGCGGACCATTAGCTTTCATAGTAGCCAGGGCGGACCATTAGCTTTCATAGTAGCCAGGGCGGACCTTAGCTTTCATAGTAGTCAGGGCGATGCCTTAACTTTTATCGTAGTCAGGGCGGACCTTAACTTTCATAATAGTCAGGGCGGACCTTAACTTTCATAGTAGTCAGGGCGATGCCTTAACTTTTATCGTAGTCAGGGCGGACCTTAACTTTCATAATAGTCAGGGCGGACCTTAACTTTTTCTCCTCATCTCGTGTGCCTGGGCTGACCATGGCCACACATGTCTGGGCGGACCATGACATATCTCCTCATCTCGTGTGCCTGGGCTGACCATAGCCACACATGTCTGGGCGGACCATGACATATCTCCTCATCTCAACTCCCACACCACTCCCGAACTCCCACATCACTACCCCACATCCGAATAAGTTAATCAAAAATCCGGATCAAATAAAGATCAAAAACTGATGAATAAGGCCTTACTGCGAGATCTCACGCCGAAGCTGATATAATAGGGGCTTATTGCGAGATTGCACGCCCGAGCTGAACTCCTGAGATTACTGCAAAAGTATACAAAAGACGAGGCAGGAACAATCCATAATATTTTACAATTTAAATATATGTCGCAACATATAAACTGCATCGTCACATATTCCGCTTTCGATAGTGATAAAATTATTCCTGTAAATAAGTGTTTAGACCAAAATACAAATTAGACCATGCGATGATGATTCGAGATTATAAAATCATAGGGCCGAGCACTTCCTAACAGAGGGCCTGCTTAAATTTGTAGAAGCATCACTCCCAAGAAACCATTCCCAGAAAATAAATAATAGAGCAAATGATATAAGTTGTACGAGTCTCATACATGAAGATAACCCAAACAACGACCCAATCCATCAAGCCACTATATTCTTTACACTATACTCTCATCTGAAACCAATACCCAAGCAAGGTTAAACATCTTTAATTTTTTCGTAAGTAGAACTTGCAATTCCAGCATTTAGGTAAGCTTGCAATTCATATTTGATTTCTCAAATCATAGTGACTACCCCATTCGGCATAGAGGGTAGGACAAAAAAGATCGAATCCATTTATCTTGAGACTATTCAAATGGAATAATGGCTTAATCATAATTCCACATTTGAAGTTGTTGTTGAGTAAATATATTATAGTAATTAGGAGCAAATAAAATAAATAACAAAGTTAAGAACTTCCCTGGCCTTGTAGACCTTCTTCAACTTTGAATGAAATACAAGTGGCCTTAAGATTCCTCTCTTGACTATATGCAGTAGTCAAGCTAGTATATTGGGGAAGAAAGAGTGGAAGCTCTGCTGTTCGGAAAGACATCTTCTCCTCGGTGGCTGGGGCAGTCGCGGTGTGGACACCTCCACCAGCGCCTACAGTCGTAGCAACCATAGAAACAGCGATGATGCCATCATCGTAAAGAACCCAGACGGCACAAGGACATGGGAGCTCTACAACCGACATGCCTTGCGAACAAAAGAGATGCCTCTGATTTTTGGATGCACACAAATGATCTATGCTTTTGGCCGCCTCAAGATTTTCTATTTTCCACCATGAGACGAACGAACCTTCTAACCGCAGTGGATTACAGCTTCATACTTCGGCATTTCCAAAATGGATTTGAGATCTTTGGATGCTGATAAGAGGGTGGATGTATCTAAAATGAAGAGAAGCCCTGCACCACCATCCAAAAATCGCCCAACCATAGCCGCTGCCCTGCGACGAGCTATACAGCCTAACTAAAACCAGCCCCACCGCACAGCCCACAAAAACGCGCCCTTGCCGAGGAAAAGAGCACAACGGTAGATTTGGAAAATCTTCACAATGTACAGAAGTTCTTGAATCTCTCTCATTTTTCGGAAACCTATAAGCCTTCACCCCAAACACTAACCAGTGAACTCGGCCCCATATCGCTCAAGTATCTGGTAAAATATTTTTCTTCACCCTGAATTTTTGATATACTGTATCAACTCTGTAGACAGAGTAATCGGACCTTCCCTGATTTCAGCTTGGAGACTTCCTTTGGGTTGTGATCCAGGTTGGTCACTGTTGACATCCACTTTAGTTTCTGAAGTAATGTCACGACTCATGTTCTTACCAGGATATCGGGTTTGGTTTTTTTTTATGCATGGATGTAGGTTGATGATACTTTAAAAGAGGCGCCACATGTTAGTGTTCAGGGTTTGAACCTAAATTTGCCACTGGTGAACATTGGCTTAAATTGTCCTGAAATTAGTAATGCGGGCTTGACACCCCTGGTGGAAGGTAGCCGCCCAAAGCCTGATAACTCCAACAAGATGGTGGAAATAGTGGATCCAGTATTTCATATGCCACCAAACAATGAAGAACAGGAGATGAAGTTTCCCATCATAGACAACTTACTTGTAGGAAATGGTGGATCCAGTATTATTGATTTAGACAAGGAGGTATTGAGAATGAATGAGTATGATCTGGAGCAAGCAGGGGATGATCTTTGCCGAGTTGCTGACTGGGATCATATACTTAACGTGCTTGAGGAGATGGTGAGCTTCATCCAAATTCTTACCCCATAATATCCTTCACACACCTCCCGGCCCAACAAAAAAAAATAATAATAATAATAATAATTTTCCTCCTGTTAATCTCATTTGGTTTGACGTACAAAATTTTTAACTCTTCTTGTTTGGATGCAGGGCTTTCATGATACAGTTTTGAACAAAAAACTGCTGAAGAAGAAAAATGGAAGCATCAAACGTGTGGTTATGGATCTTATCGCTGGAGAAGAGAAGCAGTAAATATATTCGGTATATTCAGGGGCGCCTACAACAATGGAAGAAATCTACCTCCCAATAAATTCGTATTCTTCTTCATGGGGCTTGCAACCCGCCTAAATCTCGTTACTCGGGCCATAGCAGCGCCTCATTTCAGCTTCATCACTGTGTGCCTCGGCCATTATCAACGTGTAGATGCAAACCAGTCGAGAAGATCCAAAAAATAGCAGAGGAGACGTATCTTCATCACTCGCATCAGGGGAAATGAAGATTCGCAGCTCACGCACCACAGCCATGGCTGTTGCCCAGACTCGACGCAGGCCGGCGACGGCAACACAGCCCAGCCGCCACCTCATGGAACCATGAACTCGCCGCCCGGAGCCAACCTTGTGAGGCCCATCCAGTGCCACAGAAGCCACCAAAAACCCGTCGCCTCCTCCATTTTGTTCCTCCACTCACAGTAACCAAATTTTTTTTTCAATCTCAACGTCTTTAACTCGATTTCCCACAGACGGCGCCAATTGTTACCTTAATTTTTGGTTCGATCTGGTAACAATGAATAATATATGAACAATACCCAGCCTTTACAATGTTGGTTCTGCCACCCTTCAAAAGGAAGCCAGAATCGAGCCCCCTGCCTCCCAGGATGGGGAATCTGCCTCCATCCTAAAACCCTACTTTTCTCTTCCCCAATGGGCCTTAGCCTTTATTTAATTTAAATGGGCCACAAATTGGGTCTGGGTCATGAAAATGGGCCCTATTATTTTACGAGACCGGGTCGAGCCCATAGAGCTCGGGTCCAAACCGCACCGGGACAATTATCGGGGTATCAATTAAGAAATCATTTTCTCAGAATAAAACACTTGAATATTGCGTATTTGAATAAGTGACGCAACTGCCTTTGTGATATTTATTTATGAGACCGTATTTTTGTTCATTAAAATGTGATTTTCTTGAGCTCTTTCCACTTTAAGTTCAAATATAAATTTCAACACATTTTGTTGCCAACAAAGCTAGGAATATATATAGGACCGAGCGCTTGCCATCAAGAGTTATATGTGGTAATAGCGAAACATTAATCTTTAAATCGTATAACTGCTCAAGTGTTACGTTTTGATCGTTCTCCAATTAGGGGCAATTATTGAACTCCAACAATCTCCCTCATAATAATTTCACTAACTTGCAACTCATAGAAATCGAACACGTCACATTGACTCTGATATCAATTGTAGGACCGAGCAATTGCCGCTTTACCAAAAGCTATAGTTGGTTGTAATAGTGCAACTCTAATATTTAAACTGTATAGCAATCCAAGAGACACGCTTCGATCGTTCTCCAAACATGTATAATAATTATACTCCAACATAACGTTTCCATTAACTAAATTTAATTTGGAACATAAAATCCTATGACTCCAAACGCATTAAAATAAATTATTGTTATTGATATTTTGGTCAATTAAGCTAAACCCACGCTCACAAAATGAAAATGACAAGTTATGCCGACGGGGGTTAGTGGACTGTCAATTTAGTAAATATATTTTATTTTCTTTTTCTTATGTAACTCTTTCTATTTTATGTATTGATTATTTTTCTCTTTATTTTAAACTTACATGTAGAATTTTGAAATCCAATACTTTATATACTTATGTACAAAATGTTGAAATTGATGTACTTATGTGCTTTTTTTTACCTAACTCATTGGATCGGGTTTGGATAATGCTAAATTGGAATGAGTCAGGTAATGAGTATTCATTTTCATAAGCTCTTTTAGCAGAGGTAATTATAACATTACATCAATCTCGCTTACAATAATTGCATAATCTCGTAACTCATGACAACGAACATAAAATCTTGACTCTGATAATAATTGTAAGGTTATATAATTATCGTTTTACCAAAAGCTAGCTTATGTAACAATTCATCTCTAATCATTTAAATCGTGCAATAACCAAGTGATATTCTTCGATCATTTTCATGACAACACAATTATTGCATCCAAACTTTATCAACTTTGAACTATACAGTTAAAATAAGTTATTTCGAAGAAATTGAAGAATTGAACATGGAAGTTTCAATTGGAATAATGATATTCGATTTTTACAATTTCCTTTTGTTGATAGTAGTTCTTGCTAAGATTCAAGCCATCATTATTGAATTCAAAAACACAAAATTAACAAATGTTATGTGTTAGTCAAATTTGATGGGTTTGATTATGTAAGCACTGAGGTATTAATTTTTGTTTTCTTTCCTAATCTCCACCTATAAATACACATCCATTCTTCAAAATTATCCAAAAAATACAAATATTTTTCTTTTTCTACAAGCAAAAGTGTTGAGATAAAAGTGAGATTGAGTGTTAGAATTTCTTAAGGATATTTTTTATCCTTGGAAGGAATAGGATTAATGGAGAGAAAGTTAGCATTAAAATCAAAGTATTCTAAGTGAAATACTTTGTATTCTCAATTCTCTTATCTTTTTTTGTTATCAATAAAGTAGTAATCTCGTTGAGGATTCTTGAGTGGACGTAGCTAATATTAGGGTGAACCACTATAAATCTTGGTATTCATCTTGTTCAATTGTTGATTATGTTCTTGTGAAATCCGCTGCGTAATTACCTCAATTATATGTTGATTTCTCTGATATCTCAACAACTGGAATCAGAGCCAGATTCTCAAATACTATAGGAAGTCCTCATATGCTTTGTGGTTGCAGCTTACTCTGAACTTCCACATCAGAAAAGACTTGCTAGACAGTATTAGGGAAGTAATTTCTTTTGTGTTATAAATTCGTTGGTAGTAATCACAAAAGATGGATGTACGTACAAGGAAGGTGATTAGCCTTAATGGTTCTAATTATCAACTTTGGAAAAGCAAGATGAAATATCTCATGTTTATCACAAAGATGCACCTACCGGTGTTCAGCGGACTAAACCAGAAGAGAAATCAGATGCCGAATGGACCTTTGACAACATGTATAATCACATATGTAACGAGACTCATGATCTTACACTTTGGACAAAGTTGGAGACACTATATGCCTCCAAAAATGGCAACAACAAGCTCTTCTACCTGAGCAAACTAGTTCAGGCTCGGTACAAAGAAGGAACTCCGGTAGCAGATCACTTGAACAAGATTCATGGGGACGTGCAACAGTTATCAAGTATGGGGATCAAACTTGATGACGATGTAATTTCCCTCATTGTGCTAGCTTCATTATCAGAGTATTGGGAGACTCTGAATATATCACTTATAAACACAGCCCCAGTAGGAGTCGTGAGTATGGACTTTATCAAGAGTGTCATCTTGAATGAAGAAATGAGGCAGATATCCCAATGGGAGAAGCAAGGGAAGCACATATCAGCAGCTTAGGAGAGGCAAAACCTCAAGGAGATTTGCCAGCATAAAGTTTCATCACTGTGAAGAGAACAAATATATTAAGAAATATTGTCCAGAGTTGAAAGGTAAAGACAAGTATGAACCCAGTGACGAGGAGACAAGCTTCATTGATGAATTCAATGTTGTTCATGAGATGGAAGATGAAGCGGTAAAATTGTCTTACCAGGGAGCAGACTGGGTGATTGATAGTGGATCAACAGTCCACGTCACATCTCGCGAGGAAGACCTCATATCCTACATACCATCGGGAGGTACTAATCGAAACTCCTTTTTGGCGGTTCTATTTTCTTATCCCTGCGATTGGGCTCATTTCCTGGTCTTACATCTTTTTTTCTGCTTCATTTTTTGGGCTTCTTCTAAGTTGATGTATGTAAAACTCTTCCAAGCAGCTCGTCATAGTCAGAAGGTGATTTTTTTAGCCAAAGATCTGAACAGATCTCCTTCTTGCAGCCCTTGAGTAAAGGCGCTGATGAGTGTCTCTGAGGTAACATGAGGGACATCCAGGCATGCCTGATTAAATCTTTTCAGAAAATCACGAAGAGATTGCTTTTCTATTTGCTTGAGTCTGAACAGACTGAGGGTTGTTCTCTTGCAACTTCTGCTGCTCGCGAACTGGTGCAAGAATAAAGAGCTAAATTTTGGGAATGAACCCACGATCCCTGATGGCAGTTGGTTAAACCAAGACTGAGCAGCTCTAGCTAGAGTAGTCAGGAAAACTCAACACTGCACTCCATCTGTAAGTTGGTGAAGAAGCGAAGCGTTCTCAAATCGGGATAAATATTCTTCAGGATCTGCGCTACCATTGTAATTCCCTACATTCAAGGCTCGAAAATTAGATGGTAAGGGATCATCAACAACTTGAGGAGCAAATGGCGTGCTCCTCCGTACTGGATAGATACGTCCCTCCATCTTGTTGCGCATCTCTTGCAATTCATCATTTAGACCCTCCATCTGGTGGTGTAAAGCTTTATCAGCTTCCTCGCCCACCTGACTGGAGAGATCTTTAACCTCCTTCGTTTCTTCTCTCAGTCCCTTTGAAGAGGCCAAATCTTCTTCATCCTCCATGGCTTTTTCTAGTTGGGGCGGAGTCATAAATTGCTTCATGACCTTTCCCACCGTCCTGGCAATCACTTCAGTCAATTGCTCCATAGGCATTCCCCCAGTAGGAAATGCCCGGGGAACATTTTGAGATGACTCCGCATCATCTGCTTATTCTTCATGCACCGGGGACGAATATGAAGGGGGATTTGGTATATTCCCCCTCAAAGTTTATCTGTGGCCTCTACTTTTGACCCTATTTCTTTTCTTTGATTGATGCAAAAAATTACTTTCACTTCAACGTCTTTGCTCGAAATTTCCCACAGACGACGCCAATGAAGTGATCCGTTATTTCTCACGTTCGGTAGAACTTAGTGTTTACGAAAATAAACAAAAAAACACCACAATTTTTACGTGGAAAAACCTCAAAAAGTGAAGGAAAAATCACGGGACCTTGTCCAGTATGAATTCTTTACTATAAAAATGGATTTTTGTTACAAGACTTTGACACAACGCACAAAAATCGAACTATTAAACAAGAATCGCAGAAAAAGTAAGAGAAATGACCGAACAGACAAAATATGCTCTCTTCGGAGTCTTTTTCTGCGTCAAAAGTCCAACCCCTTACGATGAGACCCTAAGTGTGTATTTATAGGGCTAATCCCGGTGGTTAATCGGCGGGAATTCTGGAACATGATCTCCTCTGATCGTGGCGTTACTGTGGCAATCGTATCCGAGAAATCTGCATCCCATTATTGCACGTTTATTTCTGTCGGTTAATTTGTTGGTTACGCTCAGGTTTTCCGCTATTCTTTGATCAGTATACCGAGCAGGGTTTAATAGTGTTCGCCTATCTTATGCTCTGATGTTGATGTTTGGCTATTTGTGAGAGATTCTACCCAAAAAAGACTAATATGTCATATGACATCAATAGTTTTTGACTTTTTATTTTATTTTATTTTATTTTATGTCTTACATCGATTCCTGATGCTCTTTGATTTAAATGAATTCATAGTTATGTCAGGTCAAATGTATACTCAAAACACAATATATTTGTCCTTCATCGATAAAAATCAAACATAGTAAAACTCACTAGGATCCCTTAAATTTCTTCTCTGGTTTTTCCTACCACTTCTTTTAAAATAATATTTAAATTTTATATATTATTATTTAATATATATATATATATATATATATATATATATATTTATTAGTATAAAAATGCAATAGTATTATAATTGCAGGATTTGTCAGTATCACTCAATCTAAAGCCTTTTTTGAATCAGTGGTGGTGACTTTGAGACAGGTCACATCTCTATGAGAAGAAAGCATCCCAACCATAGTTGTGCCCTGGCAGCATCGCCATCTCCTTTAGCACTCCCCCAAATACTTAAAACTCTTAAAACGAGGCTCTATTAAGGATGTTTTTGTAAATATTTATCACAAATATTTATATGTTTTCCAATATCAAAAAAGTAGGTAGTTGGTGTTTGATTTCATTGTTTCTTTATTAATTCTTTAAAAAAGCAAGTACAAGTAGAAACATAGACGCAAGTCATGAAATGCCACCGACTGTTTTAAATTGAACGACAATTTTGTAATTAATTGAAGTTTATTAAGCTTTTCTTATTTTATTTTAATAACAAACACTCAAAGTTTTTGATTAAAAATAATTTTTTTTCTTCTAACTTTAAGCAAAAAATTAAAGTGTTCGGAATAAACAATCGCAAACACATCCAAAACCTACCAATTTAAATATTTCCAAAAAAATTTACAACAATAGTTTTAAAAATTTAGCTCGAGTTCAGCTCGAATCAGAGTTCGAGTTCGAGTTCGGCTCGAAAAGATTCGAACATGTTCGCGAGCTATTCGAATTTTGCTCGAAAACAAATACCCGAAAAAGTTGAAATATATTTATTTACTATATATTATATTATATTAATAAAATATTAAAGTTCGCAAGCGGCTCACGAACTATTGAACAAAGTAATTTGGGCTCGAGTTCGGCTCGAAAAAAAGTTCGAACATGTTCGAGTTCGGCTCGAATTCGAAAATTTCGAATACGAATCAAATATTTTTCAAGCCGGTTCGAAAAGTTCGTGAACATGTTCGATTCGTTTACACCCCTAGTTTTCACTATAGAAGTTGATGGGTTACATGACTATGACACGATATTTGGACAATGAGATAAAACAAAGAATTAGAATAAAAAGACCGAACCGACAATATACTATGCTCTCTTCGGAATCTTTTCTTGCCCAAAAAGTCCAACCCTTTGCAATGGCACCATAGGATTGTATTTATAGTGCTGAATCTGGTAGTTAATGCACATCACGATCTCCTCTGATCGTGACATTATTGGCTCAAGATGTGTCCGACAAATCCACGCGTCACCAACACACGTTCATCCGCGCCCGTTAATTGTCAGTTGTGCATGGATTTTCCGCTATAGCTTTGACCAATAATCTGAGCAAGTATTTACCTCATCGGGTAACATGTTCGGGGCTCTGTATTCGGGGTATTTCTTGCTCGGCACTTGTATTTTACCCGAAGAGACTGATTTATCATATAACATCAACTGATATCTTTATTTTGAAAAAAATTGAAAGCTAAAATCATGAATTGAGAGTGTGAGTCATCTCTAGACAAAATTGCAAAATGGGTCCCGTAAGTTAGCCTCGTTATGATAGACCCTGTCGATGGTTGGAACACAAGGAGTCCTCTTAGTAGTTGCATTATAGTTTTAGTGCAATTTTTTTTTTTCAATTTTAAATTCTTTTTCACCTTAGAATTAACGTGGCGTCAGACATATCAACGTTATTTGGTGTTATGTCAGCAATATACAACACCACGACACCCTTCAACATACCAAAATGGTCTAAACACAAAATTATTGCACTAAAACTGCAATAACGAGAGAACCGCACGTACATTGAGACCAATATACGATTTTCCCAAAGCTCAATACACCATTTTAGTAATAGTAATTTTGACAGAAAAGTATTGCTATATAGTAAAAGTCATAAAAGTGCTCACCCACCCAAGAATATGCTATTTCATAAATTTATTTATACATTGCGAAAAAATTACTCCATATTATGAACACCTTCTTCTTCTTCACCTGGAGTCAAAATCACACAAGAAAACAAAACACTGTTTTTTGCTTTGAAAAATCTACAAAGTAGAAACTAGAAAGTGACTCTCCACCCTTGAGATTACATTTGGAGTATTGTTTCTTTCGCAGTAACCTAACTCATGACTCGGGTGGTCCAAATTGCTCCCACAAAAATAAATGTTTAACTAAAACATAGCTGGCAATTTTTAAAAAAATTTGACGCCTACTCGCATTATTTTTATGTTTAAAAAGTTACTTAAAATAGTTGCATTTCCTCTCATTCAAGATTCAGTCTAGTAACTTGGATAAAATCAAATGCCACATAAATGCATGCGCCAGTGCATGTACATTATACCCTTCTTTGAACTAACTCTTACGGTGATTTAACTAGCCATCATACCTCAAACTGAGACGGAATGCTAGAAATAAATCACGTCCAAGATATGATTATGACATAGATGTGTATACGATGTGTGGTGATGCCAGGAAATATAAAATAAGAAACGAAGACACTCGAGGTAAAGTATGTGTGGTTTGTATAGAAGATAAGATGCAAGAAAGTCTATACATTGGGTTGGTCAAGTAAGACATATGCCAGTCAATGAACATATGTTTCGAGTATAGTCCATATATTTCGGCACCTTCACGAGAGCAGTGGATGACTGAATAAGACATGACTCGATATACTTAGATTTTGACTTCAGAGAGATCAACAATGATATTCTCACCGAAAGAAACTTCTGGATAAGATTGACATATGTGCACGACCTGACTTGATTTCTTCTATGGTTTGTGTAGTATACCAATAACCTATTATGATTAAATACTTAGTAGTTGTAGTGATTTAAACTGTACATTCTTTGGTAGTCAACTATGGTTTGTGTAGTATACCAACAACCTATTGTAATTGAATTTGTAGTGATTTAAACGGTGCACTCTTTGGTAGTCAACTATCGAGTGCGATGCAATAATGCATGGTTGAATTGAATTCCTATGGGAAAATTACTTAATTTGGGGAGACATTTAACAAGGAGATTAGCAATTAATCTTAGTATAATTAAGTGTGGCACACAGATGTAATATTGTGAGAATCTTGGGCACAATAATAATGATTCCAAATGTAGGTTGAAGATGCGACAATGATGGGGTCTCATCAGCCCACTAATTGCTTGGAATACCTTAGCCTTATCACCTCCCGTTACTAATCTGACACGCATTGTTTTTGGTACCATTATTTCTTGTCCAATTCAATTTATTTTTGAAGTTATTAAATGTACATTCTGAACATTTGTGCCTCACAATCCTAACTAAGGATTGGGAGAGGGGAATTAGAGGTCTTGGATCTAAAATTTCAAGGAGTGCGGTGCTATTGGGGTACGAAGCTCTGAAAATGTTTTAAACATTGATCATTATCGATGGTGGGCAATGTCTTCCAAAACTCAAAAATAGTATAAAAAAGGTAAATCCGGTGCACAAAATTTCCGCGATGATCAGGGTTTAGGAGGGGTCGGGTCCAGTGGGCCTAATGTCACAGTCTTCCCTAACAATGCAAGAGTCTGTTTCCGCTATTCGAAAAATCTTTAAAGATATATGCTTTCGATATATTTTTTTCAAAAAACTCAAAAATATTACCAAGCATTACCCAAACAAAAATAAAAATCAAAGATTGTTAAACTGCTGATGGTATGAAGATAAAAATTCAAATTTGGGGCTACAAAAAGATGAGGTGAATCGCATTCTTTTGTCTGGAAATCTCCTTTACGATGTGCTTTTACCAATGTTTGATTTTATAGGATCTTTCTCTTGTTCATTCATTGATTTTGTGATTTATTTTTTTGGGACTTGATAATAATGTTCGATTAATGGGGTTTAATTATACAATATTCCAGCTTCAAGTTAAAAGTCATGCCCCTACAAATTAATTTATTTATATATCTACGATCGATTGCTTGTCATTATACTCTTAATCAGTGCTAATATTAATGATGTAATACTTCAGACGTATTTTTTTTGGTCGGAATTCAGACGTAGTAATTTAGGATTTATCCGTATTTTATCACCGATACGTAGCTGTAGCTAGACCGCACTGCACCTGATATGATGTGTGGGTTTATCAAACCTTCTTGATGGTTGAAGGACAAAATGAAGTTATAATGATCCTAATGATTTACCCATCAATATTTTTAGTTCTATAAAATTCAAAACTCACCATTTTACCATCACTCACCCACGTCGTGGTCTCTGCCAAGCATGGTTCGTCAACACGGTAGCGGAGGGCGATGCTGTTGTTCAGTTCTATTGATATTTCATGTAACAGTCGCGGTTATTTTCGCGGAGTTTTTTTTAATTTAAATTAAAAATAATTAGATAATTTGGACAAATTTTTAATCAAAAAAACAAAAAAAAATTTGAAAAATAATCCGCAATAACCGCGATGACCGTGAAATCGTCGTTCCGTTTCACATTTGTTTTAACCTAGAAACCACGTGCCTGCCATTCTCGTTATGGAACAATCGTTCCGTGATCGATATTGTGAACCATGTTGACGAGGGATAATTGTTATATATTATATGGTGCCAATTTGTTTTCATAAATACCTAATTTATTCCTTGGTTTTAACTTCGCAATTTGAATTGAACTAATAATAACTTTAGACGCAGATGAATTTTATCAATAGAGTTACAATTAAATAGACAAATATTTAGGTGATTTCAGAACTTATTATCGCACACAAAAATACAATTAGATGTGGATAATATAGTATTTATTGTTACCAATTTCTGGGCCGAATACTGAGAATGACTGGCGGTCCTGAATAAGTCGGATTGAATTTGTACCACAAAAATTTAAAAATAATGTATCTGTCTTGAATTCAGCCCAATTATTGTTACAACCCGTTAGAAAACAACCATTGCCAGTACATTCCTTCCCCATCACATTCAGTCCTTGTTAGGATTTAATCATATGCACGATTGGTACATACAAAAAAAAAAAAAAAAAATGGGAAAGAGAAAAATCTATATATTGTTAAACCAATCTCCTAAATATGGCAATAGATCAATTGTAGTTATTCGGATTTGTAAAGATTATCGTAATCACAAGATTTAGCTTTCCATATCAAAACATTGTAACTTATAAATATAGGGCCTTAGTAACATTGAATCGATAACAGTTATCTTACACAAAATTCATTTGCTCTCAAAAGCAGATAGGTGTCTCTCGATCTTCCACTGAAGGTGAACATCGTTCATTAGCTGCCGCCGCTTCTGAAGTACGTTGGATTCTTAACTTATTTTTGGAACTTGGCATTCGCTCCATTTGGTGTGACAATATTAGTGCTACGCATCTTGCTATTCATCCTGTCATGCATAGTCGCATGAAGCACATCGCACTCGACATTCATTTTGTCAAGGATCTCTCTCATAAGGGTCATCTACATGTCTCGTATATACGCATGGATGATCCGTTAGCAGACCTTCTCACCAAACCTCTACATCACACACGCTTCTCCCTTTTACGATCCAAATTTCGTCGTTGACGGAACGTCAATTTTGCGAGGCATGTTAAATCAATCTCCTAAATATGGCAATACATCGATTATAGCTATTCAGATTTGTAAAGATTACTGTAATCACGTAGATTTAGCTTTCTATATCAACACTGTAACATATACGCATAGGACCTTAGTGTTATTGAATCAATAACCATTATCTTACACAAAATTCATTTGCTCTATATATATCATTGAACTTGTTTAACCAATACAATCACAAAGTTCTCGGGGTCTAAAGGGATCTTGTGATCTAATTCCTCTTAAAATTATTCCCGTGACTTATCATATGGATAATTTTTTTGTACGGGTTTGATTCGTTGTCGAAAATAAGTCGTAGCATTAGCATATAAAAATACTAACATTACTACTCAAATAGATGTGATCTTGAGACGATTCGAGCTCGAGTCTAGGCGGTCGTCCAAAAATATTGTTTAAAATCCGTCTCTCCCATATAAAAAATAAAAATAGATGTGATCTTCATCATATGTCCTTATTTGATAAAGGGTTGGATAGTGAAGTAATACATGATCTACACATTGATTTCATATGAATTTAATATACTTTTTTCTCCTAATTTTGTAGGGAATTTCAGTTAATTGGAGTTATACAAACTAATATAATATATATATATATATATATATATATATTGATTGTATCTCAACTACCAACTCTTTTTCATGCATTTATAGGAAGGACGTGATGGTGAAATGGTCCATCCCATTTGAAATTAGGCCCATTTAGAAGTGTAGGCGAATCTGGTTCCGATAGGCGATAGCCCACTCGAAGTCTAATTCCTCGGGGAATTTTGTAAGTTAGTCCTTCTCAAATAAGTTATCGCTTTAAAGAATTAGGTTCGACGCAAGATTTTTTTTTTTTTTTAGCATAAAAAGATTATATTAAGCAAAATATTGGTACAAAAGAAACAACTGGCTTTCGCTGCCAACTAAAATAACTCGCCTAGACAGATGCGAAGAAACATGGCTAAATTAACAAAGCTGCACAATACAAGTACAAGGATATGTCCAAGAAAAAGCAAAGATTGCCATAGCTGAAACAAGTCCTCTCAAACCATGTCTCAGGAGATGGCCGAATATGGGAACTGTCTTCCAAAGATTCAAGGTACACAAACAAGGAGATGAGAGACGAAAACTGATGACAGTTATTATAGACTTAAGCGATCTTAGAAAAGGAGAAACATAACATATATAGGCTCCACTGAACAGTTTTTCACCGAGCATGAAAACATGGGGAAGTTGTGTGAACTTGGAATTCATGGGCCATAATCTCATGGTAGTTATCGTTTCTCGCGGTGAAACCAACAACTATATCTCTCTATCTCTTTTCTATATATATTAGCGTCCCGATGTAAGTGTTGGGTGTTTGTACAATTATTATTATAATTTAAATAATTTCTTTTTAATTTCATCAATTTTGTAATTGGTTTGGTGTAGTAATGGTTGCGTGACGTGGAAAAATTGGGAACTTGGAAACATATATGGCTGTCATTGGGACATTTAATTACAACCTTAGACACTAGCTAGCAGAGACAGGTCGACCAACAAAACCGTGTCAAATTCAAAACAAGAATAGTCGGGCCGGGCCAGCCTGTACAACAACTTGATGATTTACACCGGATCCAAGGGTAAATGCTTCACCCATGAATGTTTCCTAGAATACTCTTCTTTTATGTATACTTTTTAAATGTAAGTTTTATCCTATAATAAATAAAATAAATAAAATTATTTCTCATCATTTACTACAAGTTATCTTCAAAAAAAAAGATATCTTATGTTTATTTTCTTTAATTATGATATATTTAGGGAGTATCAATGTGGTAACTTACTTAATCTCGTGGTATGATATAATTACATGCACCAGTTATAATTACATGCACCAGTTATAATTTACATGCACCAGTTATAATTTACATGCACCAGTTATAATTACAAGCGCCGGTAATAATTTACATGGACCAGTTATAATTACATGCACCAATTATAATTTACATGAACCAGTTATAATTTACATGCACCAGTTATACTTACATGCACCAGTTTATAATTTACATGCACCAGTTATAATTTAAATGCATGAATTATAATTTACATGCACCATTTATAATTACATGCATCAGTTATAATTTACATGCACCAGTTATAATTACATGCATCAGTTACAATTTACATGCACCAATTATAATTACATGCACCAGTTATAATTCTCACGCACCAGTTATAATTTACATGCATCAGTTATAATTACATGCACCCATTATAATTTGCATGCACCAGTAATAATTACATGCACCACTTATAATTAGCATGCACCAGTTATAATTACACGCACCAGTTATAATTACATGCACCAGTTACAATTTACATGCACCAATTATAATTAGATGCACCAGTTATAATTACATGCACCAGTTATAATTTACATGCACCAGTTATAATTACATTTACGAGTTACAATTTACATGCACCAGTTATAATTTGCATGCACCTGTTATAATTAAATGCACCAGTTATAATTTATCACCAGTTATAATTATATGCACCAGTTATAATTTACATGCATCAGTTATAGTTACATGCACCAGTTATAATTTACATGCACCAGTTATAATTACATGCATCAGTTATAATTTACATGCACCAGTTATAATTACATGCACCAGTTATAATTACATGCACAAGTTACAATTTACATGCACCAGTTATAATTACATGCACCAGTTATAATTCTCATGCACCAGTTATAATTCTCATGCACCAGTTATAATTTACATGCACGAGTTATAATTACAAGCACCCATTATAATTTGTATGCACCAGTAATAATTACATGCACCAGTTATAATTTGCATGCACCAGTTATAATTAGATGCACCAATTATAATTACATGCACCAGGTATAATTTACATGCAACAGTTATAATTACATGCATCAGTTACAATTTACATACACCGGTTATAATTACATGCACCAGTTATAATTTAAATGCATGAATTATAATTTACATGCACCAGTTATAATTACATGCATCAGTTATAATTTACAAGCACCAGTTATAATTACATGCACCAGTTATAATTTACATGCACCAGTTATAATTTACATGCACCAGTTATAATTCTCATGCACCAGTTCTAATTTACATCCACCAGTTATAATTACATGCACCCATTATAATTTGCATGCACCAGTTATAATTACATGCACCAGTTATAATTTGCATGCACCAGTTATAATTACATGCACCAGTTATAATTTGCATGCACCAGTTATAGTTTACAAGCACCAATTATAATTTCATGCACCAGTTAAAAATTTGCATGCACCAGTTATAATTTACATGCACCAGTTATAATTTGCATGCACCAGTTATAAAATACATGCACCAGTTATAATTACATGCACTAGTTATAATTTCCAAGCACCAGTTATAATTTGCATGCACGAGTTATAATTACATGCATCATTTATAATTACAACCACAAGTTATAATTTACATGCACCAGTTATAATTTACATGCACCAGTTATAATTACATGCACCAGTTATAATTTACATGCACCAGTTATAATTACATGCACCAGTTACAATTTACATGCATCAGTTATAATTAGATGCACCAGTTTTTATTTCATCCACCAATTATAATTTACATGCACCAGTTATAATTACATGCACCAGTTACAATTTACATGCACCAGTTATAATTAGATGCAACAGTTATAATTACATGCACCAGTTATAATTTACATGCACCAGTTATAATTACATGCACCAGTTACAATTTAGATGCACCAGTTATAATTAGATGCATCAGTTATAATTCTCATGCACCAGTTATAATTTGCATGCACCTGTTATAATTAAATGCACCAGTTGTTATTTATCACCAGTTATAATTATATGCACCAGTTACAATTTACATGCACCAGTTATAATTTACATGCAACAGTTATAATTTACATGCACCAGTTATAGTTACATGCACCAGTTATAATTTACATGCACCAGTTATAATTACATGCACAAGTTATAATTACATGCACCAGTTATAATTTACATGCATCACTTTTACATGCACCAGTTATAATTTACATGTACGAGTTATAATTACATGCACCAGTTATAATTTACATGCGCCAATTATAATTAAATGCACCAGTTATAATTTACATGCACATGTTATAATACATGCATCAGTTACAATTTACATGAACTAGTTATAATTACATGCATCAGCTATAATTCTCATGCATCGGTTATAATTTACATGCACCAGTTATAATTACATGCACCAGTTATAATTTACATGCACCAGTTATAATTAAATGCACAAGTTATAATTTACATGCACCAGTTATAATTTACATGCACTAGTTATAATTACATGCACCAGTTATAATTTTCATGTACCAGTAATAATTACATGCACCAGTTATAATTTGCATGCACCAGTTATAATTACATGCACCAGTTATAATTACATGCATCAGTTATAATTTACATGCACCAGTTATAATTACATGCACCAGTTATAATTTACATGCACCAGTTATAATTTACATGCACCAGTTATAATTACATGCATAAGTTATAATTTACATGCACCAGTTATAATTTGCATGCACCATTTATAATTTACATGCACCAGTTATAATTACATGCACCAGTTATAATTTACATGCACCAGTTATAATGACATGCACCAGTTATAATGACATGCACCAGTTATAATTTGCAAGCATCAGTTATAATTACATGCACCAGTTATAATTTTCATGCACCAGTCATAATTTACAAGCACCAGTTATAATTACATGCACTAGTTATAATTTGTATGCACCAGTTATAATTTGCATGCACCAGTTATAATTACATGCATCAGTTATAATTTACATGCACCAGTTATAATTACATGCACCAGTTATAATTTGCATGCACCATTTATAATTTGCATGCACCAGTTATAATTACATGCATCAGTTATAATTTACACGCATCAGTTATAATTACATGCATCAGTTATAATGACATGCACCAATTATAATTTGCAAGCATCAGTTATAATTACATGCACCAGTCATAATTTTCATGCACCAGTCATAATTTACGTGCACCAGTTATAACTACATGCACGAGTTATAATTTGCATGCACCAGTTATAATTTACATGCACCAGTTATAATTACATGCACCAGTTATAATTTGCATGCACCAGTTATAATTACATGCACCAGTTATAATTTCCATGCATCAGTTATAATTTACATGCACCAGTTATAATTACATGCACCCATTATAATTCACCAGTTATAATTACATGCACCAGTTATAATTTGCATACATCAGTTATAATTTACATGCACCAGTTATAATTACATGCGACAGTTATAATTTACACGCAGCAGTTATAATTACATGCACCAGTTATAATTTGCTTGCACCAGTTATAATTACATGCAGGAGCTATAATTTTCATGCACCAGTTATAATTACATGCACCAGTTATAATTTGCAAGCTCCAGTTATAATTTGCATGCACCAGTTATAATTTGCATGTATAAGTTATAATTATATGCACTAGTTATAATTACATGCATCTGTTATAATTTTCATGTATCAGTTATAATTACATGCACCAGTTATAATTTATATGCATCAGTTATGATTCCGATCCAACATATAAAATTACATGCATTAATTATAATTTACATGTACCATTATAATTTTGTACCAGTTATAATTTACATCCGCAGGTTATTTTTTAAATTTTAATTATAATTTTGTACCAGTTATAATTACATGCGCAAGTTATTTTTTAAATTTTAATTATAATTTTGTACCAGTTATAATTTACATGCGCTGGTGATTTTTTAAATTTTAATGGCAATCGTAAATATCATTTTTAAAAAAAAAATTTAATGGCAAATAGAGGAGAAAGAATGCAAAAAGTAGGTTAGAGAAACATAACGTAGGTGTAAAAAAGAGTATATACAATTTAAAAAGGAAGGAGAGAATTCAAAAAGTAGGAGAGAGATTGCATAAAGTAAGGGTATTTAGGGAATGAAAAAAGACCTTTTTTTAAACAAAGTTTGGAAAATGGACTTATGTGAAAATATATTTTTCCTCCCAGCATTTATTTGTACACTTTTTAAAAATGGAGATTTATGTCAAAAACTTGTTTGGTAAGAGTACTTAAATGTAAATTTCCCTACTTTTTAAATATAAGTTTTATCCTATAATAAATAAAATTATTTCTCATCATTTACTACAAGTTAGTAAAACACATCTTAAAAAAAAAGATATCTTATGTTTACTTTCTTTACTTATGATATATTTAGGGAGTAACAAGCTGGTTACTTACTTAATCTCTTGGTATGACTACTGCATCTTCTCCATTATAATACTATTTCTTATACTACTTATTATGATATGGGTTAGAGAATAAATAATAAATTGTACAATCTGTCTACAAGCTCAGACTTTTAGATAAGACGACAATTCAACATGATATCAGAGTATCTGGCTAACGCTGAGGTCATATGTTCAAAACTCACAAACAACAACTACACTCACATCAAATGAAATATTCACTTGATGTGCCTCCAAAAAAAAGAGAAAAACATCACAAGTGAGAGGGAGTGTTTGAGAATAAATAATAAATTATATAATATATCTATAAGCTCGATCTTGGTCTTTTGGTTTATATACAAGTTCTCTTGTATAACTTCCGTTGATGATTATTTATACCAAACCTCATATACTGAAAACACAACTTACCCGAATATTCACGCGGCATGAAAATATTATAACCCATTTAGAATATGACAACTTTCCCAACATTTAAGCGTAAAAGAACCAAATTGTGCATATTTTTGCTGTCACACAAAGTTAATTAAACCCATTAATCATTATGCTTAAGATAAAATAACATACAATACAAACACCATCATTGTCTATATGTATGCATTATGTATAATATCTTATTATACGCGAGCTCTATTAACAGAGCTCGGGGTCTCGGGTTCGAGACTTCAAGCCTCACATCCCTTCTCTGTAGTTGTAATAGTTGCTAAAAAAAACTTATTATATCGCATTTTGTTGTGCTAAATTATTATTAAAACAAGTATATTTTATAAAACCAATACATACACATAGTTGCATAGTTGCCGATCTGCATATCTAATACATTTTATATTGACTGTGTTTGCTTCTGAATCTATATTTAGTAAGGAAAAACCAATTGTTATAATTTCTCATATTATGTTAGAAAACTTTGAGCTATATTGAATATCAAATACCTCAATTTCATGATAAATTATTTTATTTGAAAGCAACGTATAAGCATTGAACCGTAATTCTAAAATTTCAAAATAAATTGCCATCCATAATACTAGTGTATAGAGAATACACCATTGCTTCGGGGCTGATCTCTTATATTGAAGGAAATTTTTTTATTTATTTGAGTTTTTTCCATTACGAATAGATTTTGTCATGATTAAAGGGTTTTTGGCAACGAAACCCTAGTAGCTTTTAAATAAACAGTTTACACACATGAGGTTTGAAAATAGATAATTTACCTCATATGATTTCTAAATAATAGTTTGCATCATTTATTTTGAAAATATGCAGTTTACCCCCTGTGATTTGTAAATAGGTCACAAACACCCCATCCATGTAAGTGAACAATGTGATATTTTTTGAAAATCACAGTGGTAAGATACCTATTTTGAAAATCATACTGGGGTAATATGCATATTTTCAAATAACGGGGGTATAAACTATATATTATAAACTACATGGGGTAAAATGCATATTAGTGATACTATTGAGGGGTAAATTGACACTGACTCAAATATAAATATGAATTCGTAATAATCTATCATATAAAAAATTAAATTTTAAGTTATATCTAACATTTATCACTCAATAATATATATACAGAAATTAAGGGGAATGAATTAAAACATAAATATTACCAACTCATATTTCAATTTTGATACAGTTAAATATGGCACAAAGTTGATGGGCAATCCACCCATCCACTTGATGATTGAGATAACCCAAGATACTGTTCGTGAGGACAACAACAGGGAGTGTACGAGAAGTTGAGGGGGAAAGCTAGCCCCTCAAAAATATTTGTTATTATATATTTTTTTGCCAGCAATTTAACAAACATTGTCATATGGTCTAGCGATGAGTAATTGACTTTATGTTCGTGTGATCTGAATCTCGGTGGGAACAATGGATATTTTTCGATTACATCTTTTTAATACATTACATGTCTGCACACACGTACTACTATAATAGGGGCATAAGTGTAAATATGTGATATTTACATTTTCCTATTTTGCAATGATACAAAGATTTAGCCAATGCCAAAAATGCAATATGTGCAACAAATTTTTATTATCCGTAAACAAATAATTTCTCAGTATAAAACAATTCAAATTTATTATTTATTTTCTTCAAATCCAGAATAACATTTAGCAATGTAATAATTTATAATTCACTGGTAGATAAATATAAAATATCAATAAATTACCAAAAAATATCACCACAAGGTACTCTCTTGCAACCTCAGCACTCTAATACTCTCTCATAGAAAAGAATGAGTATCTTAAACATGTAAAGAATATGCTCCCTCATTTCTTGAAATTGAGCAAGTTCATTCATTGATATCAATTAACCAAGCATTGTAATAATACAATTATTACAATTAAACTTGATAACTATATTATTTCTTGGAAATCAAATAAGTCTCTTTTTTGAAATAATCAATTGCAACTATTTACCTAATAGTTTTTACATACAGTCTTTATACTTGGATATTTATCATGAACTTTTGGTTTAATTTTTATAATATAACTTTTGCCCCATCGATCAAAATCCTAGATTCGCCCCTGTACAGCATGAAAAAAACTTGATCGTATGTTTGTATTATGTTTTGTTATACATCGTTTTCTTTATGTCTATATCTCTAAGTCACATAACGTGCGGATTTACCTGTAAATTGTTAAATTTTCTATTTTATAAAAGATAATTTTTAGAATGAAATAGCGATAGATTAATTGAATGCCCTACGGTGGACTAAGATCCTCCCGGGAGTTTTCCAATATTCACGAGGCATGTTTGTTAAGTTTCTTTGAGATTTAGGTTTATAATGCTCACAACCATATCTAATCACTTGGAAAATTACGAAAAATCGTCCCGTAAATTCATCTGTTTTGGTTTTTGCTCCTATGTGTAGTGTTAGCGCAATAATTTATCTTTTTTAAAAGATTTAGTCTTGTTTTGTTGAAACCCAGTAATCTTCAGTTCCCATCAACATTCATGAGAAACTGAACTAAAAGGGAAAAAGAAAAAAAAATTCAAGTTATTAGACCAAGATGTATGTATACACAGCACAACAAGATATTGTGATTAATAATTATAATTGTGTTTAATTGATAAAAGCCCAATAATATTATTAATTTTGTTATAACTTAATTATGAATAGTCAATTAGGCTAAAGAAATCACACATTGAAAAGTTGAGACATTTATGTTATGTTATAATGAGAACAAATCAACAGAGTGTAGTTAAGTAGAAAAAATGGCTGTCCCTCGCGCACCGTCCGTCCGTCCATTCCACTCGACGCGCCGCGCGTGTCGCTGCCGCGAAGCAGCCCTATCTTACTCGGATTTTTGAGACTATTCACCTACCTGCAGAATTGATTTCAGATTTAAGTGTGAGACTTAAATCTGTATTAATCTGATGTTAAGTGTTGAAACTTTTCATCTACCCCACAAAACATTACACTCAATTTCTGAGACCTTTGGAGTTGGTCTGCTGCTCAGCAATATAAGCTGCTCCAGCCCTATGTTTTCATCATTTCAAAAATCTGCATACATACATATAACATTCTGCTTTGAGAGTACTGCACACTATAAGTATTCGAAGTAGTCTGCTCGGAGTTCTGCTTCAATCCGAACAGAGATTGATTGAGCGTTGTACCTAGAAACTCACTTGTCCAGGAGGCCAGATGTGATGCCCGGCGATTAATGGATCGCGGTGTGGTAATGATCCTTTATGGATTTTAATTGTGGCAATTGTGTATTAATTGCGGTTTTGGGACTCCCGGGGATTTTAAATCCTGATTTTGGAATCGTTGGATCCAAGGGATGAGATTGTGTCCTCATCGTGGTGACAACCTTGGAATTTGGTCATTGGTGGGATTTGGGGTCCGAGTACTTGGTACTGGGGCTGTTTATGGAAATAGAGATTGGGAGGTGATTTTTGAAAAACAGATGATTTTTAATGAGTCATGATGTATTTGTGGAGAGATTGATATTTTGGAGTTTTGGTACTATATATACCAAGTGGACTCGGTATTCCGTCATTTGGCACGGAACCTTTCCCTCTCTCCCCTCTCTCATCGCTCAAACCCTTTCCCCCATTTTCCCCTCTTCTCCCTTGATGGGAAAATCGTTGGTAGCTTGACTCGGAGGCCGGTTTTCTCGAAGATAAGCAGGTATTAGTCTTCCCCTCGTCATTGTCTTCGATTTGGTAGTAGAATTGTTGATTTTGGTTGAGTATTGATGTTAGATTTGAATTTGTGGATTTTGGGTAAAAATCTTAAAGCTTGTTGTTGGAGTTTTTATTGAGTTTTAAGGGTGTATTTGAGGTGTTGGATGTGTATGGGGTGTTGGTTTTGAGTTTGGGTGTGAAAAACACCATGGAAGCTCAAATTTTTCGGAAAATCGCAGGTGGCGATCGATCGCCGAGGTGGGACGATCGATCGCGACGTGCAGCTGTATTTTGAGTGACGATGAACAGTGTTGGCGATCGACCGCGAGGTGTTGGCGATCGATCGCAGGGATTGGCGATCGATCGCGAGGTGTTGGTGATCGATCGCGAGGATTGGCGATCGATCGCAGGGATTGGCGATCGATCGCGAGAATGCATTGATTTGGCCACTGGACTGTGGCGATCGATCGCGATGTAAGTGGCGATCGATCGCCACCCGAAGATTTTTGGTTTTTTGAAATTTTTTGGAAAATGTCGGGATTTTGGAATCGAGGCTTAAAGGAGCCATTTCCGGGGCAATGTCTACATTCCAATGGGAATGCTATACTTTTAAAATGGATTGGTTGGAGCCAAAGTTTTATAAAACGGAATTCTCGGTTGGGTTTTTGGCTATCTTTTAAACATGAAAAATGGAATATTTTGGGTATTATGCATGCTTAGCCGCGGGGACTTTTATTTTGGTAATCGTCATGAACTGACGATATGTTTGGGGGTTATGAACGTGCTTGGGCACGTGGTTGCATGCTTGTGTTTGATTGTGAGCTATTTATGTGTTAGCACATAATTCATCGGGTCGTGGGACTCATATGAGATTGGACTCGAACTACGGAAGTATAAGGTACATATAACGTACGAGCACAGCCTGTTATATTATTGCAACTGTGAAATGCATGGTACGTGATAATTGCGATAAATGGTTGTTAAAATGCATGGTTTGTGGTACTAGTGATAAATGGATTGTGAAATGTATAGTATATGGTAATTGCGATAAATGGGAATACATTGGGAATTATATGGTGCCGCCTTGAGCGAGCAATGATTGAGATGTTGTCGCCGTCGAGCGACCATCGGTTATGACGCCGCTATTGTTGAGCGTGCGTGGGGTTTTGAAATGCCGCTATTGTTGAGCGAGCAATGAAATAGGGACATGGAATCATTGGTTAGATATGCGTTATATCTACGGTCTTTTATATAATGATTTTACCATATTGATTATGGAATTGACATAATATAAATGGTATTAGTTAATCTATGTGGCGATTAACTGGCTTTGAGAATTTGATGAGTTTGATTATTTTGAGAACAGTGACAACACAGGGGATCCGGATGAGGATGATACCATCCAGGGAGTATCATTTAAATTCATGACATTTACATTCTGTAAATTATGAACTGCAATATTTGGATGATTGGATTGGTGGTATTGGTATGCTCACCCCGTGTGGGGGGCTGTCTCTGTTGGGGCAGGTGATACAGGTGTAGCAGCAGCCTTGGAGTTGAGCTCGGACTGTTGATTGGAGGTACTTCCAGGATCGAGGTACCAGAGCTGGTTGAATGAGTACACGGATCCAGAGTTGAGATCGAGTTGTGCTTGGGAAGTGCTTCCAGGATTGAAGCACTAGTAACGTTATCTGGTATAGTGTTTTATACATCAGATACACGCTTATTCATTTGGTGCTCTTATGTGAGTACATTTTACGTGTATATGGAATGTATAAATGGGCTACGACTTTTCTCTGTTCATTTATGGTTATGCATGCAATTAAATATAGAATTGTTAAATGAACTGAGAGCATGTTAGTGTATTATGAGGTTGCATGTTATATATGTAATTGGGGAATTTGAATATTATGTGGATCAAACGCAAGAAATTTTCTGGATAGCATATGATGCTGTACTTGCATATGGCTTTTCCCCATGATAGTATGATAATATGCACTAATGGTATGAATTAATACACTAATAACGGGTTAAGGGCACTGGGGTCCTTACACCAGAAGCTAAGGCGGACAAATTTGAGTTTACGGGCACACAGCTTGTTGTGGCCTCGTCCATAATCTTTCCAGATTATTGTTGTTAAAATATTTCTTCAATTTATCGCTACTGCTGTAAGTTTACTGCTTTTTTTATTTCAATTTATTTGTCGATGTAAGTATAATATATTTCAGTATAATTTATTTTCAATCAGCCGATTGTTTAAACTGATTTAATTCAATACGTAAATATAGATAAAAACAACAAACACAAGATTCAGGGGCAATATTCAATCTCCCTCCCAGGTCTAGCAAGAGCCATGCACCACATTACACTTTGCCCTGATGATCATTCATTCACAGCGCCCAAAATCGGATAATTTGCATGACACACTATGTTAACTTGTACCCAGGGGCGGATCTACAGTGTGGGCTGGGGTGGGCTTCAGCCCACCCAGCCCTGTCCAGAAATATTATATATATATATTTTGTCTAATAATAACGTGTGAAACAGTGTGGTGCAGTTGGTAAAGATATTAATATGGTTGTGTTATATCATTTTTTTTTGTAAACTCTAGTTCTTTTTAAAAAAATTCTGGTATATTTTTTTTCTATCTAATATTAAACCCATTGTATATATTAATTTGAAATTTAGATTAAATGATTATGAAATATTTATACAGAAGATTAAGAATTAAATAGTGAGTAAAACTTATGCATGTAGAGAAAGATAAAATAATAGCTAACGAGTATACGAACGAAGTGTTTATACAAAAAAAAATTTCGGGGCTCCGCCCCGAACCTCCACAATGGAGTTGTCGCCTCCTTCACCCCCACAGTGTCTTTGACTCCAGCCCACCCAATATAAAAATCCTGGCTACGCCCCTGCTTGTACCTCTAAAATGACGGGTTCATTTACACACACACACACTAATTTTAAAATAATGTTATATTCAATATTAATGTAGGTGGACTCGTGTGCCATTATTAAGATTTAGTTTTTTTAATTTTAAATATACATATATACTATAATTTAAAAAATCCCCTCCATGAATATTTCTAAAATTAAATCATGAATACTATCTCTAGATATTCAAATATATATTCATTATACCAAACTAGTTTTATTCAAATTAAAAGTTAGAAACATGTATTAAAAAGTTTGAAAAACACTATACATGTTTATATATCAATTTATAAAAGCGCATAGTAATAAATCATAAATATATATTAGAATTATAATAGTTATTTATTTATTTCGATTATTAAAGTATCCATGATAGGTGTAAAGAATTAGCTGTAAATATTTTTCAAAATTTCTAAAAAATTGTATAATTATGACCATGGTTTAGAAATAATTTTTGAAAGAGGAAATTGCAGGAATGTATCACTTTCAAAATAATTTTTCAATTAAATCTGGCAAAAAAAAAAAAACGGTGCATATAAATTCACTTTTGAAGAAATTTAATTCATCTAGGTCCAATTTTTTAACTTAAGGCTATTGACATCTTTTTGTTAGACGAAAATACCTTTAAAATCAAAATTTTTACTTCAAACTCATTTCAAATTTCAAAATTCTCTTGCGATCAAAGCAAATGTTCTTCATCACATTCTTTAGCTCATCCATCCCACCACCATCAGTACCGCCGCTACGGAAGCTCTCAGCTCCGCCGCCTCACTACTGTTCCGTGCGCATCTTCTTCACCGGTGCATCACGATCTGCAAGAATTTCTGGAACTGTAAATTCTGGAATTCTTCTATATCCTTGCAGACCGTGAACTTCCAATGGATTTTTTATATGATTCGATTAATTATAGTGTTATGTGCGTTCATATACAGTTGTAATACACAATTGGATTTATGTCCTTTGATAAATTTGAAATCCTAATTGCTCGATTTTTCTATTTATTTTTGTAATACGATATGTATATATGTAATGGTGGATTAAGAAGAAAAGGATTTGAAGATGGCACTGAGATTGAGCGTCCGTCTTGTTGGGGGTGAATGTGGAGAGTTCTGAATATTTTCAGAAGAACACGTGCACTATTGCTTTCATTTTCAAACGTGCACCAATTGACATGGGGTGCACTAAATCACAATTGCATTGGGTGCACTAACTCACAATGACATGTGATGCAAGGTTTTTTATGTATTGATGCACGATTTTTTTACATGATGGTGCATGATTTTTTGTATGTGCAACATTATAATACTCAGTCGTGCATCATCTCCGTAATCAATCATGCACCATTATAATAATAGTCATGCATCATTATAAATTTGTACATTATAATAATAATTGTAAGCAATCGTGCAGCATTATAATAATCAATCGTGCATCATGGGTAAAAAATCGTGCATCGGGAAGTTTGGTACACGGTTTCACGTTAAAAAAATTCAGACTTTTTGAAGGCAAAATCGTGTAGCACTTGACAAAATTTTAAGAAATTTTGGAGCAAAAAAATCGTGCATAATGGGTAAAAATTGTGCATCATGGGAAGTTTGGTGCACGATTCACGTTCAAAAAATCCAGACTTGTTAGGGGCAAAATCTGCAGTACTTAACAAAATTTTAAAAATTTTGGGGCAAAAAATCGTTCATCATGAGTAAAAATTTCTGAATTATGAAATTTTCATACATTTGGTGCACGATTTTTTAACCATATGAGTGCATCAACCTAAAAAGAACTTGAAAAAGTCTTTTTTTGGCCTGTGGTGCATGATTTTTGGCCTGGGGGTGCACGATTATTTTTGGCCTTGGGTGCACGATATTTTTTGGCCTGTGGGTGCACGATTTTTTTGGCCTGAGGGTGCACGATTTTTGGCACAGGGGTGCACGATTATTTTTGATGTGGGGGTTCACGATTATTTTTGGCTTGGGTGTGCACGATTATTTTTTGCATGTGGGTGCACGTGCTACAGTAACCACATGAGGGTTATTAATGTCATTTCGACAAGAAATAGACCTAAGTAAATTGATATTTATTTGGTAGATTATGTTGAATTATTATTGATCAAGTGGTACCGGCTTGTAAGTGCCCCTTTTTGAAAAGCTTGTTTGAAATAAAATTTGGGCCTTGCCAAGAATCGTAATAAATGCCCAATAGCCCAACACCGAGTGGGCCCTATACTTTAACATGGAATTCACCTCCTCCGAATTCCAAATAAAGTATCAATAACAATGTTTCAACATGTTACTAACTATTCATCATGGACATAAATTATTTTATGTTTCCCTAAAATTCATGTGTTCATCTGGCATATATTATTTTACTTATTCCCCTAAAAATTATGGTTCTAAGTTATATACAAAGATTTTGGAATCCAAATGAATCAACGAGAATATTCTTATCGAAAGAAACTCTAGGAGAAAACTGACATATGCGCGCGACTCCACTTGATTCATTCTATGGTTCATGTAGCATATTCCAACCAATTGAGATTAAAGATTTAGTTGTTGTTGTAGATAACTATAGAGTATAATGCAAATAATATTTTGAATTGTTTTTTTTTGAATTGTGTATGTCAACGGAGGCATCTCGTATGACAAAATTCACTAGGACAACAAAACAAATCTTAAGAATATCATATTCATAATTTTAAAAAATAGAATTTGTATATAGTTATTACTTGACCGTCTGTATTGATTAACGTAAAAAAGTAATTTCCATATGGGCGGCCGAGTTTGTCCCTCTACTGTCCCCTAAATCCAGGATCCCTTGCCTCATATTTGCTGCCAATACCACAGACATCTTAATCTTGCTTTGTCCCATATTCATGTACTAAACGCCAATATTAACTCCAAATTCATGCACTTAATCAACTCTCATTTTTTAAGTATTATCATCATCAATTCTTCGGTTCAGTGTAGTTTGGTTCCATCGATCATATACAGTTTGTTAGCAAGAAAATGGAAAGTGATCTGAACTTAAAGGCAACTGAACTGAGATTGGGATTACCAGGAACAGATGAACGTGAGTTGGAAACTTCAAAGTACAACAAGCGCGCCTCGCCTGAATCGGATAGCGAATCAGAGATCGTTTCTTCTGCGAAATCCAGGGAGCCCGAAATCCCACCTGCACCCAAGTAACATACTTATTTCCTTATATCTTTTAACGGTGGGATAATAATTTAGTAATTGGTTTGTTTTTGTCGGTGATTAAATAATATTAACTCCAGGGCACAGATAGTAGGGTGGCCGCCGGTGAGGTCTTACAGCAAAAACAATGTCCAGACGAAGAAACAAGTCGAATCTGAACCTGGGATATACGTGAAAGTAAGCATGGATGGTGCCCCTTACCTTAGAAAGATTGATCTAAAAGTTTACGACCGATACTCACAACTCCTCCAGGCGCTACAAAATATGTTCAAACTCTCCTTAGGTATGGACACATATATATATTCTTTCCAGTTAGTAATGATTCTTGAGAATACTCTAAACAAATGGACGTGTGTGTAATTTGGTTGATCAGGGGAATATTCAGAGAGGGAAGGGTACAAAGGATCAGAATATTCACCTGCGTACGAAGATAAAGACGGGGATTTGATGCTTGTTGGAGACGTTCCATGGGAGTGAGTTCCCTATTTCCTATCTAAATCTATCCTATATTACATATATGTAAAAACGAAGTCATTGAACTTTGAGATATATAACTGTTCCATGCATAACATATAATTTTGCAGTATGTTCAAGTCATCCTGCAAGAAACTGAGGATCGTGAGAGCATCAGAAGCCAAAGGATCAGGATTTGGTGTATGAGAACACAAACTTTTTTCTGGATTAATTAGTTGGGTTTTAAAGTGTGCCAACGGAAAAAAGATGATGCCCTCTCAGGGGAGAGAGAATCATGATTACGAAAAGAGTTCACCAAGAACTCTAGATTTTGAGGTTTCTTTGTATGCAACAATTTCTGCCGCCCTCAGTTGGGAGGATGTTTAATCGAAAGAAGATATATGTAGAAATTACAGGTTTTATTTACACCATTTTAAAAATTATAAAAAAATATGTTTCTTTTGATTTTAATGTTTTGCTTGTAATAATCCATGTGCATTGTTCATACAAGAACGTGTGTTTGCATTGTGATCTTTTACATTCATTTGTTGGAAAAGAGAATACAAAGGAATCAATATTATTTGTTTCTCATTACTGAATAAATGTTTCTTTCCAAAACAAATGAAATGAATTATTTCCAGCTCACAAGCAAATGTTGCATATACTTTATACTTACAAACATAGTTCGCCGACACTCTTGTATAGGGTTCCAGTTTCATTGACATTTTACAGAACGATCAAAGTTATTGCCGTAAAGTTTTTTAAAATTAAAAATAATTAGATAATTTGAACAAATTATTAATAAAAATCAAAAGTAGGAAAACAAATTTTAAAACCGTTCCTCAACGCGCGTTCCAGGTCGCGAAATCTTCGTTCCGTTCCGCGACGACAGTGAAATCATCGTTATAGTTACACTTCTATTTTAACATGAAACTTTACTGCGATAGCTGCCGTTCCCATTCCGGAACAACCATTCCGAGTCACCCCTGTATTTCAATTTATTTGACATTATGCTAGGGTTTTTATTTCCAATTTTTATCTCATGTTGGTTTTTTTTTTTTTTTTTTTATATCGGGGAGGGGATATAGTAAATATTTTTGGGCCAGTGTCTGGGCTTGAACCCGAGTAATCCCAAAGGGGACACGAGCCTTTACCATCTGGCTAAAGCAGGAGGTTCTGGTGTTGGTTTTTATAACATATATCATGGTCGGGTCACATGCATTGCATTGCATGTATATACTATAATAGATTAATATTATAAATATTATATGTTTCTAGTTTATAATTATTTTTTAAAATAATATTTTTTTTTTTACAATAATAATTGATTTAGTTATGAAACATTAGGTGACCCCATATGTGTGAGGAAAAATGCAAGTTTAGATTATTAAAGCAAAAGTCTAAAATGTTCTCACATTATTTGAAGGACTTACAATATATTTGTATCATATATTAGTTTAGCATAACGCTCGATGCTTTCCCTCTTCCATCTTCTGATTGTACAAATCATTCACCCATGCAATATTTGGTTTATAGAGAAAAGGGACGTATGCACATTAAATAATATTTAATTTATTTTAAGGACATCCTTTAGAATAGAATATGTTTAGCGTGATAACTGAACTTCGTGGAGTATCGTATTCTTACATTTTATTGCTGTTGTAAGGATAGCTTTCAGCTCATTCAATCCCAGATCCAGTGATAGAGTAAGCAATCTGATGCAAAACTTCTAGAAGCTTGGAAGTTACAGAGCAGTTTGCATAAACCTTGTACCTACTATTCAAGTTGCTGGCACATTGATGTATATATACAGAGGGTGGAGCTCAAGAAAAAAAAACCAATGTGATAAGAGAATTTCCAATTTCCAGAAAGATCATCGATTCTGCTTTGCTTATTAAAAAATATACGAGAGGCAATCATTTGCTGTATTGAGCTCTATTCTGCGATTGTGATTTGAGTATTTGGCCAGTGCGTGATTGATTAGTGCATAAAGTGTAAATTAGTTCATTCATGTGTTTGTTTCTTGATCAATAATCTGGGCCAAATTCATACAAGAACTTATCGCAGCAAATCAAAATTCTATTGGATTTGATTCATTTTTCGACTGTGCATACAATCAAGATTTTTTCAGTTAACCACTTCTTGGTTCTGGAATTTGGAATCGAGAATTCATAACAGCTGTGGTCCACCAAAAAAGAAGAAAAAACGAAAAAAGAAAGAAAGCTGATAACTATGAGCAACAAGATTCTAGAATACCACTGGTTGTTCTCCTTCAAGCTCTGATATCACGATCAACGAGTCACCCAAGTCGAGGGTTAGAGGCTCGGACTTTGGAATTGGGTTGATAACCTGCAGTATTGAAGCATGGCATCGATCTACTTGTGATCATTTCAATAAATTTAACCAAAAGAGAGGCAGGCAAGCTACCTTCTTGTTGTTTTTGACATAACTGATAGCAACTTCTCATAGTAGATATACTCTTTCCGACAGCTCGTTAAATGTGGGTTTTTCGCCTTCTGCTTTATAGAGACTGATACCCTGTCCAAAAATCAAGAACAATCCCATGAAGCTATATACTGTGATGTTTGACGATTGAAAATATCCATTCATGTTTCAGAAAACCAGCCAAAGTTTTCTTTCAAGTTTGAATACGACAAATCACAAAGATCGAAATGAATGTTTTTTTAAACCTTTAACGTATATTTCATCTCCCTCTGCATTAAGAATGTCTTTCCAAACCTCGTTCAATTCGCTATTCTTTGTCACTGCCAAAACAAGATAGGAGTCATTAATATCAGCTTGATGCCACGAAGAATTTCCTGTTTCAATGAAGGAAAAACAAGAATCTTATAAACCTTGAGCAGTCACAAGGCTCATTACTTCCTCTGCCGCAATATAACTGAGGGTTGGCCTGATCCTTGCAATCTACAAAGCAAGGAGATTTACCTATCAGCAATTTCTTTGAGAAGTGGCTGTATAAAAGTAATATAGTTCATGTGGCTGCATAAAAATCACTTTATGTTCTTGGAAAAAAATTACTTGTTTTCCCATTTTTTGAATCAAAGTATTTTCATAACAACACTAGAAATTTGCGAGTTTTTCAGCTGAAGGTCCGTTACTGGGACAACCCCTGGCAGGTTGGTCTCTGCAGGACGAGAATTCGGAATTCAAATTCCATGAATCATTTTTAAAAATAAAAGTTTTGACCCAAAGTGCATGAGCTCATCCCATTCAACTAAATTTTGGGTCCATTAGGGGACTCCCCTTGCATCTGTGACATTCATCCGCAGTTTTGATGTAATGATTCTTGATAAGAAAGAAAGAACAAATCATTAATTATATTACCACGATGCAATATAACAAAAACAGAGAATACATTCCTTCCCACACATTACACGCCAAGAATTGTATCAAACAAGGGCATGTATATCATATGAGCTGATATACCAATGACTCAATGAGCCTTTGGTTCAGAATTTATACAAACATGTTGTATGTAACTCCTCGTATACATAATCGTCTCTCCATCTCTGTTAAACACGAACAAAGATTAAACCTTTATGCGCACAAATTAAGAATCACCTCTTAAGAGAAGAACTCTGACTCAATCTCGGATTTCTTGTTGAAATCCATGGGTGAAAGCTGTCTAATTGCATCATCCTTTTCTATTTGAAGACTCTTTTTAGGCCATATATATGCATAAATTTAAATTTACACGGATAAGACGAGTAGTTAGGGAAATTGTTGAGAAGCTTTCAGTCTGCCTAAACGCATGTTTGGGGATATGATCATATCAAGTAAGCGTAACGAACCCATGAAGTTGCCAACTTTTCTCCAGATCGGCTTTATTTAAGAATTGGATGATATGCGATAGGTTTCTCACTTAGGCACAGAAAACTGCTAAACTCGTTAAATCAATTCAATTATATATATATATTTTTTCCAGATTTTTACTAAGTACCAACTTTAGTTTATTTCAACCTCACAAACTGAATATATCAAATATGTGATGATTTTTTTGTAATAATAGTCCTTTCCGCTGCCTTGTGGTTCCTCGTGCACGTATATACACACGTACACCCGCTCTTCAATCGATCAATCGCACGTTTCAAGGGATAGTTGAAAAATCATCCATAAGGTCATTTGATGTCAAAATATCATTGATGTCGAATCCGACGAAGTGTTGATGCCGAAATGATATTGAAAATTTGATGTTGATGGTTTCTAAAATTAACTCTTTAGCTACATGGATAGGAAGAGCCTACTCTAACGATTATTTGATTTTTTTTTTAATTTTATTCATGTCATGTATGAAAATATTGAATAATTTAATTAGTGAACATTAACTAATGTGAAATATTAGCTTCTAGCTTTCCTTTTCCCCCAAATTTGGTATACAATACCAAATTTAAAAAGTTTCTAGCTTTCTTAAACTTCTATTTGTCTCTACTTTTTCCACCTAACTTATATCCTTCGTTGACATAATGCTTCCAATCAACTTAGTTTGTATCGTTTCTTTCCGGCCATTATTACTTTGAAATGATACAATAACAATAACTATTGAACCTTTGATCACAATAAATTAGGCATGCTACTAATGGTTATTTGCTACTAATGATTATTTACACAAATTTATTATAATTTTTTTTTATAAAAGTATTCATTAGAAGAAGCGTTTGGAGAGGTTTTTCTATACCATATTGAGAGCTCATTATGTAGCATATATTGTTGCGTATATAACTATATAGTAAATATACCTTACTCAAACTTGCAGCATCACTTGATACGACCTTTTTTTTTCTTCCCTGTAATAAAACATAAAACAGCATAATCCTTCACAAAAAAAAGGGCAATACTCCAAAGATTCTTGAACAGGTCTAATAAGAACAACATGAGATGCAAGGATGTTCTCCGACAATGAGATGCGAAATCCATTGGAAGATCCGCATAAATCACGAATTGAAGCACTAATCGGAGCATCCATATGATAATCTTCATGATAGGTGACAACATGAACAACCTTGTTCATCGTCCGATTCCAAAGTGCCACTGATCCAGTGGTATTTACGGGTAATTAATAAACCTTCACGAGCAGGCCAATAGTTCGGCTTGAAATGAATTAAAAAAGTCCAGATAATGCGAGTAGCATAACCATGAGAATTAATCCATGTGAGTCCCGAATAACAACACCCAACCTACAAAATCCTTTGCCAGGGGGACGGAAGCATCAACGTTGATTGTAATTAAACCAGGCAACATGTTAATCCAACGTTGAGGTTTATCCTTCATGACTTGGCCTACAATCTGACATTTAACATCCAAAGGAATATGGTAGTCAAACATGGAAACTCTTTGAACAACCTCAGAAATTGTATTCTCCCTTCCATGAAATACAAATTGGTTTCTATCAGACCATACACTCCATGAGACAAAGCGCTAGAGTTGTAAGATCAGACAAAGACAGCCCAAATCGGCACGAGAACATCATTGGATTCAAATATATTAGTATGAACATAAAATGGGCTTACATCTAAGCCTAACAATATATACACAAAAATATGGTCATATCATACCTAAGACATATTCGACAATACCATAGCCATTTTTACCTCGCACTAAATATTATTATATGCATTAATTACGTACTAGCAACATCAGGACTTGTACATCAGTCAAACTGTCCACAAGCAAAACGCAAGTCCCCCACTCCCCACCAACCCACTAAAGAAAAGCAGGGAGAATCGTATTATGATATCTTTTGAAATTTATCAGCTCCATTACAAAGAACTCTATCCATTTTTCCTACTTCAACATCGCCATAATATCGAGCTTGAGAAAGCCAGACATACCGAAAGGCTATAGAAGACTTTTAAGAAGAGGTGGCGGGACAAAAGTGCAGCAAAAGCAAAATTGAGGCGTCCGACTTCGAAAGCATTGTGCCACAATAAGCAAAGAGACACGGAAAGAGATTGTATATATTTGAATAACGAGTGGAATTGAGGTCTAACGGGAGTTCTTATAGGCACGTGCATTGACTTGTAGGTTTACAAGGGGGCGGGTGGCTCGGGTTTGACAAGGGTTGTTGAGTCATCAGATTGATTAGTGGGATAGATAAGGGCTACAAGTGATATAGGCATGATACAAAGTGATTTGGATTGAAGAAATTGCATTGCAGCTCCCACATCTCTGTCCATGAGTTTAGCCACCTCGTTTTCCATTTCCTCATTCGACCACTTCTCCCACACGTGCTGGTTAGATCCTATTTCACTGGTTTCACCCTGAAAGAACAAAAAGAAAACTATATTTTGTAGAATGACCCGTGGAAGCCTGTTCATGAGACTAGTTAAAGTGTATTTTGGTTACCTCCATTGATTGCAGCGCAACGTCAGTGACAGGTTGTGCAACTGCACCAGACCCACCTAGCCTACTCATGCTTAAAACCTGTTGGAATTTTAAATTCAATAAAAACTGCCCTTAACTATTTGTGCCTCAACTTTCACACCAAATGACAGAGAACTTAAAGAGCGTAATGCAACTGTCATGAGAACAGGTCCTGAGGCAGAATATTATAAACCCAAAAAGAAATTCTTATACACTTCCAGAAACCTAACATGACCATTTCAGCAATTATGAGAACAAAGAGCTAGTTTAAATTCTTCAAATATTCTTAGCAAAAACCAAATAAATATAGACAACAAGGTCACCAAACTTAATTAAGAAAAGATCCCGTTTTTGTGAAAAGGAAATATCTCTTATAATCTAAGAATCCCTGTGCAACAGCACAAGCATACAGCAGAAAGCGATACTTGCGAACTAAATAAATAATTAGGGCAATAGCATTTTACACCCTCGTGAAAATCCAAAATTAAACAAAACTCCATGTGTCACATTAATGAGTTTTAAAACCATGTTTTTAAAAATAAAGCATATTTGCTCCATTTACAAGACGTTTTATGCTTGATTTTTTTTTTAAAAAAAACACGGGGTTTAAATGCCCATTGATTTTACAAAAGTTTTTTTGGCTTTTTTAGATTTTTGCATGGGGTGCTGATGCAACTTTCCCCAAATAATTAACCACTGAAGAAAGGGAAATCTGGTAGTGGAAAACATGAATTTTCTGACCTTGACTTGAAGCCTCAAAAACTGAACATAGTCAAGTATCTCATCAAGCATGGCGGCCCTATCCGTCTGAAAAACAAGAGAAGAAGGTAGAAAACGAGATGATAAACTTCATATGGCATTACAACACAATATAAAATGATTTAAATGATTCTAATTGTCGTTTAAAAAGGAAGCAAAAGACATGGAAACATCATAATTTAGTCCTCTTTTTTTTATGAGAAGGTACAGTCTCAATTTATGGTGATTTATTTGACTAGTCTCCTAAATTATAAATTGTGATCTAATGTATTCACATGTAAGGAATAAATCCCAACCAAAAATCATATTGATATTATTACTAAAAATACAAACATTGACTAAATATTTCCTAAACCCCCTCAAGCTTGGCCAAGCTTGCTGATGAGATGTAAGAAAGAGAAATCGCCTCATATAGAGAAGCAATGGACCCAGAATATTTCCCAGACGTGTTTTCGCCGGAAGTGGCGATCAACTTAGTTGATTCACATAGTTGGAAAGTGGTTGACAAAGAGGACAACTGATAGGCTCGTGCATGAGAAATGCAAATAGGCTAGAGGTTCGTGTAGGAGAAATGCGAGGAGTCAGCGGTGGCTAGGGTTTGCGCAGGAGAAACACGAGGAGGCAACGATGGCTCGCGCTAGAGAGGCGTAAAGCGGTGACTCCTAGGGTTGAAGCAGCAACGTCTCACGCATGAGAGGCGCGATGTTGCAGCTAGGGTTTGCGTATACTGTGCAAACCTTAATTATTTGCTGGCTTTGATACCATGTCGTTTTAAAAAGGAAGAAAGACATGGAAAATTAATAATTTTATTGCTGTTTGTTCAATGAGAAGATATAGTCTCAATTTATAGAGATCTATTTACTAGTCTCCTAAATGATTGATTGTGATCTAATATAATCACATCTAAGGAATAAATCCCAACCAAGAATCAAGATATTATACTAAAAATACAAATATTTGTCTAAATATTTCATACAGTAATCACTTCTTAACATTTCAACTTAGAACAACATTGATGAAGCATTTGTAGCATTAACATATATCTTAGTACTAAATAAGGCATATATTTTAATACTAGGAGATAAAGGACTGGTGACAAATGATGGTTATGCACCTTGTTGCAGCTGGGAACAAGTTCTTGCAACGCCTTGATTCGTTCAGATATCCTTTCTCTACGCAACTGTATCAAGAAACATCTACTTTACTATAATATATAAGCAATAATACGAAGAACTGCTCATCTCTTCCTCAGAAAAAAGGCATACTTTATAGCTCGTTTATTAAACAAATATACCCGCTCAGCAATACTATGAGGATTGGTTGCTTGCCCCTTCGCGCGCGAACCCTTGGCCTAATTCCAGGTGCATGTGGCACAGTTGCTGCAGTGCTTGGCATCAGTTGACCTTGAAAAGCCTGAGAAGTATAGATAGAAAACGTGTAAAAAATAAAGCCTCTGTTTCCGAAAAGCGAATAAAAACAGCCAACCAGAGAACATACAAAATAATTACCCACACTGATGACATAATACCTCTGTTCAATGATTCAATAACTATTGGCAAGATAGGCCTAATTTACTTTCACCCGAAAATTCATATTCCTATGAACGTAGAGGAATTGATAGAGCTTTCTATCCATCTAAGGAGCTATACTTGGGTGATATGATGACATTCAAGTGGTTGAAGAGCATTTGTATTTCATTGATTGCATTTTTGATTTTTTATAAAATAAATATTATCTCATTTTTATTTTTATTTCCATCATTTTTATAGAGAATTCTGACGACATGTCCCATGACATAAATTTAATATCACTAAAAATTTTCATTAAACTTATACTATCTTGTATATTTCTTTATCTTTTGATTTCTTCTTTTATATATTTAGTTGTAATGTTATCCATTAATTATTATGTATCTTAATGCATTATTTTTGTCAATGAAATTTTTCACATAAGATATCTATGATTTATATTAGTTTAGCCCACCCAATCAAATAATCCCGACTTACACCCCTTATCTAGATTCCTTCTTTTCCTTCCAGCAACCACTAACTTCTTATTCATTGACAACATTGTAAGACTTCATAACAAATGACAATGCCAAAAAAGATTAATCAAGTATCTGATTCCTACACCACAGATGAAATGACATCTAATGACGTGTTAACTGCTTCGTCGAATGAAGATTTCTCAAAGTGTAACAGCTTAAAGACATGTTTCTCAATTAAAAATGCATAATATCTTACTCTTCCAAAATTCTCACCAAACAAACTACACAAGTCATCAAGAGACCTAAGAACAAACTTAGCAACAGCCCTCAAACGTATTTGAAACTACTATCAGTAGAACAAATACATTTAGTAATGAACTGAAATAGCCTGATTGTAGTTCCACTTTGTAAAAAATAAAAGAATTTGCACCTTCATCATATGCATTAACTTGCTAAACCAACTTATACAGCTTCCTTTTAATTTCTGTTTCCAGACGAAACTTTCACCCATGCTTAGTCATTCAAAAAAAAAAAAAAATTAAACACCACACGCCTACATCAGTTAGCTGCAATAAATTGCACGTGAATAGGCACAAAACTAAGTAATATATGAATATCTGTATATTACTATACGAATATACGACCTGCTGAACCTGAGACATAGGGTGGCGGAATGCATGGCCCTGTAAATGGTTAAAAGCCGGATATAAACTTCCAATGTTATTATTAAATGCTTCCCTTTCCTGCAAGAACAGAACTCATAGCACCCCCGTTACTGTTTAAACAACCACAACAAGAGAGGACCAGGGGCGACGTGACAAATTTCACATAATATTTTTCTAAATCCGAAGTCACCGAACATATGTAAATCGCTCCCCTTCAAGCCCCATGAATTAAGTACAACAAAAGGGGCGAATAGCAAAAGTTAAAGTTTACAGGCTTCACCGTAAAGCCTCCACTGTCACTAACCGCTTCATGACCGTTATCTAGGCTGAGCCCCAACGGAAACAACGAGTGATGGTGCGGACCAGAGCCAGCAGCAGAAGCTGAGCTAAGCTGATATACACAGTGATTTACAGATTCTGTTTCCGACAAGTTACCAGAGTCGGCTCCGGTGAGTCCGGTATATGAAGGGATCGAGAGTATTTGCTTGAGAAAGTCATCTGCGGCGTACCAATCCGGTGGACTCGACGTCATGCCGGAGATTTCGGACAGTTTTCCGGGATTTTGGGGCCAGGGTTTGGGTGGGAAAGGTCGGAACTTTTTAGTGGAAGTGGCAATCACTTGTGTAGAAGGACGTATGCTTTTCCGGTAAGTGGGATTATTTTCTCAGAGATAGACATGACCACGGTTTTTTAAAAACCGTCCGGAACCGTAACCGGGTCAATGGGCTAAAGTGTGTGATAAAGCAACTCTTCAGGGGTATTTCCAGAAAAGTTAAATTTGATAGAGAGGACGTATGCTTTTCCGGGAAGTGGGATTATTTTCTCATAGAGGATTGATGGGGCTAAAGTGTGATAATGCAACTCTTCAGGGGGCATTTCCAGAAAAGTTAAATTTGGTAGGTGATACTCTTTAAGCTATTATTTGTCGAATTTAATAGTGTTTAACATTTCAAAGAATAAAAAATAAAACCAATAGTATATTGCTTGATTGTTTAGAGGTGCATGCTACACTCTAGATGCTACACTCTAGATGATGTTTTTATGAAATGTTGAGGAACATACATTTTCGCGGCGCGTATTTTTAGTGTCTAAGGGCTCAAATTAGGTTAGCAATCTGAAATATCCTGGTAGCAAGATCCAATTTTTGAAAACATAAATACAAAAAAATGTAAATGAAAGATATCAATTAATTGTGATGTTGCTCTTCATGGCCCGCTCCTACATCAAATTTTCCGAAAACATAAATACAAAGAACTTATTCCCACTTTATAATTAGTATTAGTTGCTAGTGGCTGAGGAGATGCTGTTCGAATGAATAATGACCGACTCTCGTCTACCTGTTTTTTTTAATCAAAACATTGATGTTGTTGGGTTTGGCCCATTACCTTATTCCTATTGGGCCTTGGCCCCTCTTCATAACCGAGCCCCTTTACCAACACCAGCCCCTTCACTCTCATCTCCCCCATTCCAGAATCTTCCCTGCTCATCTGCGTGTGTCTCTTCGGCTGGCTTGACCGCGTCTCCTTGGGACTTGCTATCTTCCCTTCATCTTCTTCAATGCTATTTATCAAGGTAATTATTCCCTGTTTGAAATACTCTGAAGTCCGAAAATCCTTTGTGTATTTTCGTCCCCCCCCCCCCCCCCCCCATTTCCTTTCGTGTCTCTGTTATGGTGGTTGGCCGTGAACTGTGTGCTCCGGTGTTGGGTGGTTCCAGACGTTGGCCGTGAACTTAGCTTGTGCATTTGCGGTTCGAGTGTGGTGTGTGTGTGTGCTGTGTGAGTCTTGATCTTTGTGGTCAGATTCAAGGTGGAGCTCACTGTGTGTGTCTTGGTGTAACCTAGTGTGGTTCCCCTTGCTGTGTTCGGCCTTCGCCTACTGAAGCTCTCTGGCAGCGGCAGTAGAGTGCTTCGGGCAGTGTCTTGGGGCAGTGTGTGTGTCTCCAACTTTTGGATACGATACCTTGGGTCCCCCGGTGACGACGTAGAAAGGAAACACTGCTCGACCTGAGCCCAATTCCCTGACTCTTGTTAGAATTTCAGTTTATAGTATATTGTGAATTGTATACTGTGATTGTTTTTTATATTGATTGCAGGTTATCAATAGAAGATTAAAAGCGGAACGTACACCTAACAGTGGTATCAGAGCGTTCCGTGCCTGGTGGAGTGCTCGGGCAGACCTCGGGCAGCGGCTGGAGTGCTCAGTGGGTCTCGGGCAGTGCTCGGTGGGCTTCGGGCTTGCAGCAGGATAGTTTCGGGCAGCGGCTGGAGTGCTCGGGCAGCGGCTGGAATCTCGGGCAGATCTCGGGCAGTGCCTTCGGTGCTTCGGGGCAGTGTGGTTTCGTCACCCCAGAGCTTTGTCTCTGGGTAGTAAGTGATTATTTTAACCTTTAATCATTTACCATTTTGTTTTTGTTTCTAGGTGTTTGTGTCCCTTACCCGTAGGAAAATCTCTATCTGAAGCCCCATGCTCGTACACGTTGAGTGTATTGTGATCTTGTGTGGGTGATAGCGATTTTTCCTCCCTTAACTTGATTGATTCTTTCATTTGTGTTTGTGCCTTATGTCCTTGCTTCTGCTGATTGGTTATTGAAATTGTGTGTGCCTCCTTGCTTATTTGTGATGTCTTCAATTTCTGGATATAACTTGAACCCTTTAATGGAAAATCTGATTTTCGATTTATGACAACAAAAGATGAAAGGAATCTTAATACAGCAAAAAAGTATTTAAAGCTATTGACGGTAATTGGGCTGAAAAACATTACATCTGCTAAGAAACTTGAAGATGACGAATATGCTTATTCTTCTATTATCTTGAACTTATCTGACTCTGTGCTCAGGAAATGGTGGTAAACTATCATCTGCAAAAGATCTTTGGGAAAAATTGGAAGAAATTTTACTAAAAAATCTTTGCCTAGTAAACATTTCTTGTTAGAAAAAATTTTCAGATTCAAGCTAGACTTGAACAAAGACGTAGATGAAAATTTGGATGTGTTTACTAAGTTAATTCAAGATATTAAATGACAGGAGATAAGAACATTGACGACTATTCACCTATTGTTCTTTTAAATGCTATTCCTGAAAATTATAGTGATGTAAAATCCGCCATTAAGTACGGTAAAGATTCTATTACATTGGATATTGTAATGAACGGCCTACCTAAAAAACAAGGAATTAGATTTAAAAGTTAACGAAGGTAATAGACAATCCTCTGGGTGAAGTTATGCACGTTCGTGGTAGATCACAACATAGGCATAATAACAATAATCAATATAAAAAAGGTGATAAAAGAGGAAAGAGTAAGCTAGATCGGAATCTAGGCCTAGTAGTAGAAGAAGTGTTACAATTGTGGGGACCCAAATCATTTCATAAAAGATTGCCCTAAAAAAAAGAATCAGAATAAAAATAAAATGAAAATCAGACAAATGAACAAGCGAACAATGCTTCTACCTCTGGGGAAAACATGAGGGATATTTTTATGGTGACTGAATTATGTGATTCTGTGAACTCTGTGCTTTCATTACCTGTGTGTGAAAATGAATGGCTTATTGATTCAGGTTGCACTTATCACATGACACAACTTAAAAATTTGTTTTCTAGCTATAGAGAAATTGAGCATGCTTCTGTTTCTATGGCCAATGAGAAATTGTGTAAAGTTTCTGGTATTGGTAATATTTGTCTGAAATTTGAATCTGGTTATTCTGTGACTTTGAAAGATGTTAGACATGTTCCTGCTTTGTGCAATAACTTGATGTCTTGTGTAGCTTTAGAGTCTGATGGTTATGAGGGTAAATGGGGAAAGTTGGTATTTAAGTGGTTTTGCATAAAATTATGAGGGAGTCTTGGTAGCTTTTAAAGCTGTGAGAATATGAGGAATTTGTATGTTTGCAAAACAGTCTGTGATAAAAAATAGTTCTAATTCTGTGTCAGATGTTTAACTGATTTATGGCATAAAAGGTTTAGGTCATACGCGTGTCTAAAGGATTAGAGATTTTACACAAAGATGGTTGTTTTGGTA